>NW_001799400.1:400669-463635 GCF_000165425.1 Paramecium tetraurelia | reverse complement strand
TGCTGGAACGGGGCTGAAATTGATTTGTCGTGGTTCTCGTGACCCTTAAGGCAGGAACCAGTGAAGGGAAAACAAAAAAAAGACCTTTGACAAGCTGAACATTGAAATACAGAAGAAAGCTCCACAGGAATTTTCTTGTGTTGAAAACATAGGTAACCTTCAAAAATGCATTTAATATCTATAATAATAATTGTAACTGTATAAATTCAGAAGTGTGAATTCTATTGAAAAGTATTCAATCATCGAATTTTAATTTTGTTGTCTAGTATTTTTTGAATTAGGTTGAAATTTGAAATAGGCGTTAATATTATCTAATTATGAATTTAAGACAACTTATACGATAAATAAGCTTGTAATTTGTAAAAAGCCATCACATTCTAGTTTGTAATTCAGATTAGAGCTAAAGCTCTACATAAATTTCTAATAAACGCCATTAAATTATAATATTTAAAACGATTATTGAGAGAGCTAATTATATAAGCAACCTGTAGCTTTAGAATTGCTACATTTACAAATTTAATTTAATATTTCACACAAGTTGTAAAATTAGAATTGCTATATTGACAACATTAAATTTGATATTCTTACTAAAAAAAAATTTTCCTAAAATATGTAGAATGCCATTAATAACAGTCTAATAATCGAGAAAAACTTTTATCATTAAATTAGAATCGGGATATGTTCCTCGACCTGAAATTTTAGAATTATAATATTAAAGGGTGAGAGAATATTTTTCTCAAGCTGTAGTTTTAGAATAAATATTAAGAGTATTAGACTAATGAGTATTTTTTTTTATTATCAAAGATATACAATATTAAATTTATAGGAATAGAGAGAAAATTTTTAACACCATTTAGTTTTTTTTGTTTACCTCACTAAAAAATGGTAAATTTTGCAAATTTTCAAATTCACCAATAACGGGTCTGATACCAACTGCTCGACGTTAAGGACAGCTGGATTTTCCTAGTCAGCGCGGCTGGAATATGAATTGGAATTTTCCTAGCCAGGGCGGTCAGAATATGGATGCTGGATCTTCCTAGCCAGCGCGGCCGGAATATGGATGGATCTTCCTAGCCAGCGCGGCCGGAATATGAATGGTTTTCCTAAGCTCCCTACGAATTTCTATCCTTTTATGGGATGTTAAGAAAATATAACAAATATTGGAAGTAGAAAATCGTTATTAAGATATTCTAACATAATTTGAACTTGGAATTATTAAACATAACCTTCTTCAAAAAAATGGTTTATTTTTAACTATTATTTAGCTACCTCTGAAATAACCGCGAACTAGCTGACACTTAACATTTTAATCATAAGTGGCTCAAATCTTTAAAGGACAATTTATTAATCATATAGGAACAGACTTGAGGGTATTCTTTCAATAAAGGGGATAGTTGCATTTTAAATTCATTATTACAAAAAAGGATATAATATAATATTATACTAAAACAAAAAATCAATCTATAAAATAAGTAAATATTCATCATCAAAAAAATTGATTATCGATTTGATTTGCAAAAAAATTCTAATATTTGATTCCATAAACTATCAAATTTTAGTGTTTATAAGTAAATACAACTAACACAAAATTCAACTTTATCAACAAAATATATATCCAAAAATGTTGTAATACATCTGAGAATCACTTAATATTCAATTTATTGTCTACAACTCTATGAAGAAACTTACTTTAAATATGGGAATATTTAGGCAAGCTCAAAATTTTTATCTTTAAAAAAAATCCCCAAATATTTAATGTAATGAAGAAAAAATAAGAATATTAATGTCTAAAAACCCCATATCAAAAATAACGAATGAATAATTACTAAATATCAATCAAAACAAACTAGCAAATAATTTAAACTCTGTCCAATCCCCATAACAATTTACCTAAAATTATTTTTTGTAATCCTAGCATATTTACCACTTGTATTTCTATCAATGAGTTTAGATGTGAGTAAAAAATAATTATAATTAACTCTAATGTATTACTATTTTCATAAAATTATTATAAATATTGGTCAAATTCGCAAATATTGCCAAAATAACCAGGCTATTTCTGGAAGAGCCAAGCAGCGATTAGTTTTATAATAAGTGCTTTGATGGTAACATATAAGTAAAGAGTAGACAATATAAACAAGTATCACTTCATCAAACTGTGAGTCTTATGCTGCAAAAAAATGAAATACAGCAACACAATCTTTAGGTTTTAAATGCGGACTAGTATGTTGAATTAGAAGAAGATATCATGATGACTTATATACGTGTAAGTATTCAAAATGCACAAATTGAAAATTAAATAATCAAAAGCAGCGTAAAATCATGTATATTTGGCATTTACTTTGTGACATTTTGTATTACTAGATTAATAGGATTTGCATTATTACTCATATGAGTATTATTCCATGGTCTAGGTTAGCTAAAATTACATAGATACAATCCAAATGTGTATTTTCATCCAAAGGTAATAATTTACTGCATTAAGTTAAACATATTGAGTGAACATTATACCCTAAAATTAATTAATTCGAGTTAGGAGTAATTAGTAGCTGAATTTGATTCTTGCAAAGAGATGAACATTGATTATAATGATTGCGAGTCGAAGGAAAATATGAAAATATTGAGCATGATGTTGTCAATTCAACTTTGCAACCCTTTAATACAGAGTATATTGCTTTGCTAAAGAATGATTTTTGAACTACTATTTTGGTGGATATAGTTATGCATTCTTTACAAAAAAATCTTAAAAACTAAATCTATGCAGAATCGAAATTGCAACTAACCTTCGAAGATTTAACTAAAAATGTTACAATATTCTGAGGGAGTCTAATAGGAAAAATAGATTGCCAAAATTACCTAATAGAAAAATTACTAGCCCATTGAAAGAGGTAAGTAAACAGTAAATTCAATAAAATTATAAATCATTAGAGAATAATTTCAAGAACAATACAACTATTTTGATCCTCAAGTCTTACTCCAATTTTATTCGTAAATAACACAATTTAGATAAAGATGAATTAAATTTCCTAGGAAATCTATTGAACAGAACAGAAAACACACTAAAATATATGATAGCTTGATAAAAGGAGGGTATCACCTTTCTTTTTTACAATTAACCAACATAAATTTGATAAAATATCGACAACGATATAATTTTTTGAAGAACTGATAAATGTTAACTGTTGAAATTGACCTTGCCTTTTTAAGCAACGAGAAAAAATCTTGATTCCACACTAGTGTCTTAATTACGCTTCTTAGAATATAAATCTCCAAATTAATACAAATAAATCTGCCAATATAAAGAATAACTAACACTTGAATCACAAGAATTTTTCAATATACTTAGTTATATTGATTGGGTGTAGATATAAATGAAAGTTTAAAATTAATATTCGCATATCTTTGTTATTAAATCAAAAATAAATATAAATAAAGAAGCTATTTTTTTTTTTATACCAATTTTATCAAGGAAAATCAGTTCTAGCTTCTTATTCATAACAACTCTTTAATACTATTTAAATTATTCAATAAAATTTGTAAACTTTTGATTTATCAGTTTTTAAATGTTCGTATTGTTTCTTCCACATATTCACCACAATTAGGACAATTTTAGTAAGGTTTAGAACAGTCATAACATAAATTAAAATGTCCACAAGGAGAAAAAAAAGTATCAATCAATTATTTTTTGCATTCTTAACATTATAGTGAATCATTGCCTTTAGAAATGATAATTTTTGATAGATTTGAACACTTTTTATTTTTTTTCTTATGCACTCTATAAATATCATACAAAAAATAACTAAAAATAAATAAGCTAGCGAGTAAAAGGCAAGACTATTTTATTATTTACAATTTCAGATACTTTCTCATCATCCCCAAATCACCTATAAAATATTGTTTGTAACATCGAACAGATTTTGTATTTTTATTAATAATCAAATCTCCTATAATAAATATAGGAGTACCAAACTAATGAATAGAGGAATAAAGTACCTAAATTCTATATTCTACTATGTTTGTAAAAAATAATTTATTATATCCAAAAACTTTTAATATTTTGTCATATTTAAAATCCCTGCCTTCTACTTTTTCATAAATCTTAGACTTAAATATGATATCTGAACATTAGTTAATTTGAATATTGTCATCTTGAGAATCTATTAAGAGGAAGCATGGATCATTTAGAAATGTATTTTATCTTTTCAAAGCCAAGAATTCTCTATTTAATTATATTTCACTAGGTAATAAAGATAAGTTTTCTTGTTTTGTTTTTCCATAGATTATTTGCTAGTTTAAAACTTATAAAGAACCATTTTCAACTAACTTTTGCTGAATATTTTATTTTTAATTTATAGGTTTGCTACAAGATTTCCAATTTCTTATTAAGTATTTGAAATTTTTAAATTAATATTTGATTACCTAGTAAATGAGTGTTATTCCACCTAATGAATAGATTAGCCGTAAAATATAATAATTTTGTAATGAATTTATATTTTACATTTATTATTTAAATATTTAAAATCTCTAAAATAGAATCTATAATGGGAAAAAAATGAAGATTAGCCTATGAATTCTTTATAAGTTGCAACCAAATAATAATTAATCCAAGGTAAGTCTTATTATTTTATTTGCTAGAATAATTTTTATATATATTATATATTGGATGAGATAAAAATGAAAGTATGTAAAACACTCATTAGACAGAATTAAGGTGAATTTATTGACGATATAAAGAGATTAACATTATTAAATGTAACTAAATAATACCTGAGTATGTATTATGAAAACGATAAACAGAAATCATAGTATTTTAATCTGAAAGCTTGTACTTAATCAACAATCATATCGATATTATGAAAAAAAACCTCTATAGAGAGTGAAGGAAATATTGTGTTTTTTCTTTTTTCATTCTTTATCATGTTATAGTTGAAATTTTGATGTATTAAGAAATTTCTAATGTAATTTGGTTGCTAATCTAATATTTCAATTCAAATATCTCAAATAATTAATTGCAATGTGTTGGTAAAATTTAAATCTATTTGTTAAATATAAGTATATTTATTACCAAGTTTAATAAATTATGATATTTAATATTTAAATCAATTCTTTCAGATAATAAAGTAGAGTTAAATTAATCACTAGTTTTATTCAAACAGTAGACACTTTTTATTTCTATTATATCAACTGCAAATTCTAGATTACTTTGTTGCAATATTTTTAAACTTAGCAACTAAATATATAAATTTCAAAATCAATTCATTTTATCTATCAATTTGTTGATTTTCTAGGTCCAGAATATTGTTTAAATATAATTAGTATTAGCAATTTAGAAAATTAAAAAGCTCTCTTTATCCCATTAGATATCAGAGAACTAAATTTCAAATAACAATTTTAACTTATATCAAAAATATTTGTAATGTTTGGTTAACACCACTCTTTAATTACTTTTGGCGCTTCATTAGACTTATGAAATAAGACCAAATGTAAATTATTTTGATATAGATTGTTATTTCTACCTAATTTAGAGTTGTTTCTCTTAATCAAAATTTATATCACTTACAGGATATATCACCATCCTATTAAGCCTGCGTTTCTCAAACGATCAGAACGTGAACTGACTCAATATTTTAAAAAAATTCTACGGTGGTGATAACATAATTTTATTTATATATTTATTGTATATTTCATTTATTTTGATTTTTCTTGACCAATAATGGATTATAGATTTCTGGGGCTACTACTAATCCCAAACCAAAATAAGTCACAACAGAATTTCTCACAATGGGCATTAATCCAGATGAAACTATATAAGCTATACATATTTGTTATACATCCTTTTGTAATGGATACAATAGCTAAGGTACTTAACCCAAGAAAAATTAGCCTTTGATTTTCATTTCCTAAATTTAATATATTATTTTATTTGAATTAAGTAAATCTTTCCGGCCATTAGTCATATTTGTTGCGTAATGGCTGATAAAAATTATTTTTCCAATCATCAAAAGGAATTTGGTTTATCGCATTACAAATTGGTTATTTAACATTTTCCTTAATGGAATTGGCCACTCCTGACACAGAATCTTCAACTTAATCAACCCAAGTTCTAGCTTAATTTGACATAATCTAAAAAATATTTTAAGAAAATTAATATTGTAATGAAAAAAATATTTTAAGTGATGATATTATAATGACTCTAATTTTTCATATGCATAACTCTTTAAAGAAGGTTTTTTTATATCTTATATTATTTAATTATACATTTTTGATTTGATGGCAGTCACTCAAACAACTTAGTGAATATCCTAGAAATATTAAGTGTAATCACATCAGATTAAAATAGTATGGTGGATAAGTCTTTATAGATTTTTGAACTCAATCAAAATTATTTGCAAAAGGCTGATTAACTTTAGGACAGCAGCTAAAATCAAGCACCCTATTTCTGTAATTTTTTGATTATAATTAAAAATTATTAACAAAATATGAAAAGAAACTTCATGCTAACTTCAAATTTCTAGTTATCAATTCAATCACTCTTTTTCATTTTTAATAATTGTGCATATCAATAAAATACAAATTATTTTATTTATTATGAATAACATTGATTTTTTGATCAAATAACAGACCATTTACACATCAAAGCAAAAGGAATTTTTCAAAAAAAAAAAGCTTCAAGTTGAAATTGATGACTTGCCTTAATGCTAAGTTTAAGTAGTAACTTCTCCTAATTAATCAACTAAATATATTTTGTAATTGCAGGAAGCTGATATAAAATAAATCACCAAGTCTTTACAAAATCAATATATGATTGAAATTTTGGAATTAAAAGAATGTCGTTTAAAAACTGTGCCAGATGAAATTTTTAAGATGTAAAAGTTAAGAGTTTTGAAATTGGAAGGAAATTTTATAAAAGTAGCTCCTGTAATAGATGTGGAAGTTTTATCTTTAAAGAATAATCTTTTATTACATTATAAGGCAGGGGAAAATGTAAAAGTCCTGGATCTTTCTTAAAACAAATTACAAGAATTCAATTTTGGGCATTAATTAGAAGAATTATATATTTTTGCAAATGAATTCACGATTTTACCTCAGTTGCCTAAAAGCATAAAAAAGTTGGAATTAGATTGGTTTAAGTATACTGAACCACCTCTAACCTAGATTTAAACTTAACCTTACATAAATTTATTAACAAACCAATCAGTTAATTGTATTGACTTTCTAAAAATGTTTAGTAAGAAGTAGTTGTAAAATAAAATTATCGAAGCATCATTAGCATAGGATCTGGGGGTTTTGAGCAGCTTGGCAGCAATTATGGATATTAATATTTTAAACGAAAATGGAGATACAGCGCTAAGTTTATCTTTAAAAACAGACAATTTGTTTTCCGTTAGACATCTTATAGAATTAGGAGCCTAGTTAGAATTAGGAAGCTATGCTTAAGGAAATATTCTTTCTTTCGCATTAGAAAATAATCTGCCTACAATTATTAATCTAATCTATCCAAAATTGAATTCCTCCTTATTCACTTAGGATGTGTACGGAAATTCTCCTCTGCATTATTTAAATAAATGCGATTATGACGACATCAATGCAAAAATCATTATGAAGGCAAAATAGTTAAATATTTAAATGAACTTTAATATTTATGGCTAATCGCCTATTCACTTAGCCATATAAAAATGTAATTATTTCAATGAAATAAGCTAAGAATTGGTTGCTATCTAATATGCTAAAACATTATAGGATTGAAGCAGATGATTTATTTATGATGGCAGCTAGATATGATAACTTGGGTGCAGTAATGCTTTTAATTAACAATAATTATCCTGTTGAGGAATTCTCAAAAATTGCAATTTGTAGAAATCTCAAAATATACAGAGTCCTTAAAAGTTATGAAAATTATAATATCCAAAAATAATTAAAAAAATAGATGGATTCTAAAAATAATTTCAATTATGAAGTAAAATTGATTCACAAGAAAGATATGCAATCTAGTAATTTTCTGAGACAAAAAAAAGTTTAAGAAGACAATAATATTGATGAGAATCAATCTCAATCATAAAAATCATAAAATTATATAAAATTATTGAGGTAATTTGTTCTATTTTAGACATTGTTAACGAAATAGTAGAAAAATTATTTGATAAAATAAATGATTTAAAGGATTTGTGAATTAAAAATAACTAAAATTGATTAAATAACAATTGTTTCTGATATTTTATTGACTTTACATTTCATTAAAGAAAAATAATTTCTAAGCGAACTTTAAAAAAATTATTAAAATATCCTTTAAGGTCATTAATACTTGCTTTAACATGTTAACTCTTTAAAAACAGATGACTCACTGATTTAATATGAATAATTTCAGTAATGATTACCTTTATTTGTATTAAATTCATTATCAAAGAAAAATTTGTTATTATATATTCATAAATTTGTTTGCTGTTAAAATATCATAAATATTTAAAAGATTGTAAGCAGTATAGAATCAATAATTATTCAATGAAGAAGGGACAAATTACTAGAATTTAATTTTCGATATACTGTCAATCAAAAAATAATTAAAATTGAAAATTTCATTAATATCAACCACTTTTCTAACTTATCTAAGGAAATTTTATTTAATAACCGCTCTACCCTTTATCTTACTCATCATCAGAGACTGCAATCAACTCTATTCTTCTTTTTTTCCGATTTGCACAACCAATATTTGACATACATGTCTATTGTTATTTTACATTTTGTGAAAAATTACTTAATTTTTATGCCTAAACTGGTTCTAAAATTCCTTACTTCTTTAAACCTAAGCCAGACCCACATTCAAATCCATATTTTTTTAAGAATTTTAGTCCCATTCCATATTGATGATCTTCGATTTTCTTCTCTAGTTATTATTTTTCTCGCTCAGTCACAGTAGTTTCTTATGCAATGGAGAATTTTTGTTGCACAATATTCATCACCAAGTATTCATTTTATTTTAATATTTCTACTTTTTTATTATTCTATTTCAAAATTCCTTTAAGACTTTTATCTCTAACAGCTATTACTTTAATTGAAGTATTTTGGAACTACATAAATTATTCATCATCCTCATCTTCTAAGAAATCTTCTTCCTCCAAAAGTAGCTATTATTTATAGATAGAAAATGGCTTATATAATGACTTTCGTTCTTCAAAGCTCATATAATAATCTGTATCAAAATTAGTAATTAATGATATTTTATTATTTTCTAAATTGAAATGAACGGTCTTTTAATTCCGCTCTAAAGGAATCAATGGATTTCTATAATTGTTATCGAATAATGTGATTTATATATTTGAGTTGTACTAATACAACTATTTAGACTTAGAAAAATTTTCAAATGCTTATTATTTCTTGACAATTTTTGATGAACTAAGAGATTCATCTTCATAATTATAATCGAAGTCACATTCTTGTTAGGATGTATTATTAGAATTTGGGGATTAATTGGAAAGGGATATGTAAAAATTATGTTGATTTGAATCAGAAAGATCGATTTCAATATCTTGATGAGTATAGTGTGAGGATTCCTAGTATACAAAATTCTAGTTCATAAATGCCTTATAATTATTTTATATGATAAATAATTATGATTATTAATACTAAATATAATTAATTAAAAAGTTATGACTCTTTCTGCTGATTAATTTATTGTGATAGCAGTAATTCTATCACTTTTTGGAGGACTAGCCTTCTATTTCATATGGGCTAATAAATAAATGTACAATAAGGGAATTCACGAGTTAATGGATAAGAAGAAAAAGAGGAAAGAAAAATGGGATTTTGATTGATTAATAATTGTTATGTAAAAAAAAATATCGAATATCAACCTCTAAATTTGTTCCTTAAACAAAAACTGAAATTTGATAATATAAGTATCTATTATTTTGGTTTGATTGGGAGTTATTATTAATTAATAGTTGATCAATTTCTAGTCTTAATACTGTTAGTGAAATTTACATTAAAATTATCACATTTACTAGAGCTTTAATGGATTTATCAGTTTAGAAACATAATGATATAAATTATCATCAAAAAGTTTTTATATATATTATCTATTTGGAAACCAGATTATCTATATAGCTTAGTAGATGAATTAAACCTTGCATTTTAACTACTTCTTTTAATTTTGACATCTAAGTTGTTAATTTTTGAATTAATTGATAATATAATATGAAATGCTTTAATCTCAATTTAATTAGAGCCTTTCTCTAAGATATTCTTTTAGTGTGACAATCTTGTCTTAGATATGATCTGAAATTCTCGAAATCAAATCTTGTGTTTGAACTCTTGATTAAGTCTCCATTTAATAGATGTCTTGCTATTATCTACACCATTGATCCTATCCTTCTAAATTAGACTAATAAATGTAATCAAATGAAATACTTAATTTCTCTCAACCTCTGCTGCGTGATATTCCACCTTTCCTTGTGATTCTTCGATAATGCTTTAATAATTCAATATGGCTTATTCAAGATTTTATCTTTAATCAGACCTTAAATATGAGTAATACAATAACATACAAGGTGTTTCTTTCGTTTGTTAAGTCAGACAAAAATTATTACCAATTCAAACTTTACTGTTTTTCGATGTCTTCATCACTAGATTTGCTTTCAACTATTTAAACCCTTAAGTTGGACAACAATTGCAAAACCTTTTTTGCTGTATCAGAATCTGATTTTGCTGATAATTAAGTCATCATTGTGAGAATTGGTTAGAACAACAATCCGCTTGATGTTGATTAACTTAAGTAGAAAAATATAGTATTTACCTTGATAATCTCGACAAAACCTTATTAAATCTTCCTTTAACTTAAATAAATGAAGATCCTCCAGATAAATGTTCAATCAACGCATAAGCTTCATCAATAGCAGCGATAGCTTCAGTGTGATCCTTAATTTTAGATTAAAACTCAGCATATTATAAGTCTCTTTCACTTTATCCAGCATTTGTTTTCTTTGAATTCTCTTCAATCTCAACAGAGACCTCTGCAATTTTGTTTAGAGACCTTTACAAATTGCTTGTATTATCATCAACAATTTTGCTATGAGCTTTCAATTAACTTTGATGATATGCTAAATTAGTAGAAAAATCATGGAGCAATCTGTTACATGAAGCTTAAGTATTTTAGATATAAAGATCAGAATCCTTTTGTTCTTGCTCTAACATGAATCTAAGGATAGCATTCTTATTACCTAATATTATTGATATAACTTTAGATTTCATGGATAGGTGAGCCTGTGGCAAGACTAATTTATAAGGCATTCAAGAAAGTTTTTCCCATATGATTGTTATCTATTTCTGCAAGCACAACTTTTGGATCTGAGGCCAATTTACTTAAGACCTAAATTATAATCAATCGAAATACCAAGCTAATCAACAACGCAAACACGATTCTCATTTTTATATATAATGAATAAAAAAACGAATTTTATTAGTATTACAGTTTAATGTTAATATCTCTAACTAGTGTTTGATAATAAAAACGACACTTACCTATCAGGATATCACCTTACTTAATCCAAAAGATTGTATAACGTCAAAATACATAGAGAAATATAAAAAGAAGATAGATTTTATTATATAATCTAAAAGTTTTTCAATTTTTCTTGATTACAATCTCATATTTTATCTAATTTATTAAAACGTATCTATAGATTGTAACAATGAAATAGAAGATACATCTCTGATTAATAATAAATACACAGCCAAAAGGGAAAGATTTGCAATAAACTTTAAATTGAAGAAAACAGTAATTAAAATGGAAATCAATACATTTGGCTACAAAATTAAACAAAATAATATTCAAATTTGTTAAGATAATTCTTGCATTTTTACAATTAATGGAGATGTAGGTTTCTCTTCAATAGAGGGTAAAGAAATGAAATCTTCATTTCTTTACTTGACTGACTCATCTTCACTTGCTTCGCTGAATGCCTTCTCATATATTTCTTATAAAGTTTCAGTTTTAATTTATTTTTTTTCTTAAGTAATTCTTTCTTTACGATTTTCATAATCGTATATGAACCACCTTTTAAAGTAATGCTCATCCATATATTTGATAATCTTTTGAGCTTCACTTAATTCCTTCTATTTTGGAGTATCATTAAGAACAGGAGTAGGAATTTCACTAATTGATTTACGCTCTTCTTCCTCTAATTGCTTATTAATCTAAATATTAATGAAGAAAGGCATAGCTGTGCCAAAAATCAATGTGGTGACAACAACAATATAGAGAACACAACTTTAAAGTATATTAATTTAGTTAATCTATATACCATCGGTAGGGGAGGCGACAAGAGTTTCGATTAAAGCGAAGGCTACACTTCCTCTAACCATACCAGCAAAACAACAAATACTCATTTCATATTTGGTTAACTTCCATACTTTTGGCCCCTTAATACTAAAAATATACAGCATATCTTACGCTATGAAAATCCAGTACACAATATATATGCTTAAATATCTTGCAACGATTACAACACCCAATTATAATAATGTAAAAACCCAGGAAACTTCAACGTAATAAAGATCTTAGGTGAGTGGACTATAATATGTAGTCTGATTCCACATGGCAAATCCCAAAAAAACATAAAGAAATGCCTCTGCCCCTAACGACAAGGATTCAAAAGTAACTCTTGTAGTAACTCTTCCCAACTAACTAATATTGTATCCTTAATAATGGCTCATCATGATTCCTATCATCAAAAGACTTATCACTCCGCTTAAATTGAGCATCTCACAAATTGAATAACCCATATAAGCCATTAAGAATGCAAATACTGTTTCAGTAGTAGTGCTGTTTGTCAAAAATCTACACTTCTTAAAACACCAAGTAGAAAATAAACCAACAAAAAGGCCAATCAATAAAGATATTATACAATTTTCCAAGAAACGACCAATAAATTCGAAAGGAGTGTACCATTCAAATGATTTTCCGCTTTTCTATAAAATTGTGACTGCTTAAAAAATAATAATAGAAACAGCATCATTAACCATGCCTTCTCCAAAAACAACGCTGAATAATTTAGGATATTATTGAGAAGGTATCAAATTGAGGGCTGCCACTGAATCTGTTGCGCATATCGTAGCACTATATTTGATCATCTCATCATAGCTCAAAGAAAGATGAGAATCTAAATTTGTACCCAATCTGACCAATTCTATATTAATAATTCGCAAATTCTTACTCCACGAATTGAATGCTATTGTCAGAGTCAATGTAATTATAAAGTTAATCAATGTACTCAGAAACCCAAAAGAAACAATATATTTAAAATTTTTCAGAAACTGCTTCTTTTTCAGATTGTACCCTCCTGAAAAAATAATTAATGGTAGAAGTAAGTAAAAGAAGATTGTTGCATTCAATGAAAACTAGATAATAAGATTCTTAGTACAAATTAGGCATATGCATTTTCATCCATCCATTTCAATAATAGACCTACAAGCATTCCTATTATTATGCCAAAACTTGTTTCATGGATTAAATGGAACTAAGCAATCACGACTGCATGCATACGTGAATCGATTTAAAGTATTCTCCAATGACAATGTAAATCACGATGACAATCATGAGTGCAAATGGGACTGCTCCATATTCTGACATTATTTTAATTAATTTATTTTTAATCAATACTTTAAAAACTTTTAATTTAATCATTCTATAATTTACAATAATAAAAGAGGTCACTCTTGATTCCAAAATTTAGCAATATTTATGGTAATTAATTCATAAAATGTTTAATTTGCATTTTTCTTTGATTATCATGTTAAAAAGGTTAGAATTTTAGATGAGAAAATTTATATAATTCACATTGACATAAAATTATACACAGTCAATAATTTTTGTTTTAAAAATTATTAACTACCAACTCGTTAATTCAGGATGTAAAATTAGTTAAAGGAAATTGACATAGGTGTTGCAATAGATTCATAATAATTGAAAATACATTTTAATAAAAAATTTAAGTTGCTAAATTTATCATTCATACTTAAATTGATATCAAATTATGATTATAATTAATGCTAAATACATCTGCATTTTCAGTTTCATATTATTATAAAATAATTAGATCTGATATTCCAGAACTAATATATCGAATACAGTTAAGATGTATTTGCATCAAAAACCATAATATTTTATTTCAAAATAAGCTGGTAATCATCCTCCTGACTAATTAACTATCAAAACATTCAATATTGTTCCAACATCAAGTAACACTTAGGTTTTACTCTGTTGGTGCTTCATTGTGAGAAATTACCCCCAAAAATCAATTTTAGCCATTATGGAGAATAATAAAATAAAAAGTATGAAAAGATTGCCACCAGATTAAATTGTGACAAATAATAAACATCTTTGGAATTTAACTTGGGAAAGTTTTTGAGAACAAATTAAGGTCAAATCAAAAAGCTCTTATCTCTTACCAAAAAAATTTTCCTGTAATCTTTAAAGAAAATGCGATGATTATTCCAAATTGAATTAATTTATTTAAGAGAAAATTTAGATCCTTGATTATTGAAGATATTGACTTGCTAAATTAAGGGAATTAGAAAGATCTAAATGATTTCTAATTAAGCAAAAAATTTAGATCCAGTTCTTATCAATCCCATCTATAAGATAGGAATTTGCAATGATATGATTGGAGAATTTCTTAAAGTAAAATCCATATAGCTATATCAGGCTATGGATTATTTAACTTCTAAAAACGTCTAAAGGTGACTGCTATGATAAGCATGTTATTTTTTCATTCTTGTAGTATCTGGGAAATGGATCTATCATTAGCTGAATATTCAAAAGCACAAGAAATAGATAATGAGACTGCTTGATAGTTATACTAATTTCATACTATCTTAGTTTATCATAAAAATTTTGAATATAATATATATTCTAATTATTTTAATGAATAGGCAAAGAAAACTAACAAATTTTGAAGAATTTAGGCAAGATCACTTTGAAGTAATTGCTGAAGATAGAGCGAAACTTTTTAATTTCTTTTTTGAATATAATAGGCAATTTGGATTTATTAACTAAGATGATTATTTATAGTGCACAGCTGCCTATCTAAATTATAGGGCTAGGACTAGTTTAGCATTATTTGGAAGTCCTTTGGTAGTTTTCATTGCTAACAAAACATTATTCAGAAATTTTTAAAGAATCCCTGTATTTAGGCCAGCTGTCTTTTCCTTCAAATACTTAGGAATACCATTATTATCTTTTTATTTTACAGGTAAATACCTTTGCGAGGATACCGAAAAACTATTTTATGAAATGGCTGAAAAATATCAATTTGGATTTTATCAATACAATCAAGCAATGGATCTTCTAGAAAGAGCTCATAAAGCAAATAGATTAGATGAATTTATGGAATAAGGTACATAATTTGATTGGACAGGAATACCAGAATTAAAAAAATATTGATAATTTATTATAAATAATAATAATCCCTGTAAATTGTTTTTAAGATATATATAATGATAACTTCAATTTTAGTTAGTCTGTAAAATTAAGAAAATCTAAATTCCATTAACTCTTTTTATTTATTAAAACTAGAAAATATTTTAAGAATTACTCTGAATTAATAAATTATGCCAAATATTAATTGAGCTTTAGTCTGAATGTGTCTAATCCTTTTAAGAACAATAATTACGAATAAAAAATAATGTTTAGATTGGTTATTTTACGGAAAAACAAAGACTATTCTAAAATTATTACATAATGATATTTATTATTATTTAGAAAAAGATGAGTAGGGATCGTTAGAAGAGCACTAATGTAGAGAAATTAAGAAAATAATTAAGCACTCCTAATAATTACCCCCTTCTGATGATAGATTTTATGGAAAAGAATTAAATTAGTTAAATTAATACATTTGTTAATCAGATATATGAAAATTTTATTATTTTTATGTCAACTATTTTACCTTATTTGATAAATAAAACCAACAATATTTTATTGTTGAGAGGAGATGTGGGAAAAGCAAAGCCTTCTGTATCAGATCTACCTGATTCCAGTTATTAATATGGGAAGAAGATAAATAGAGATGGGATTGGGATGAAAGAAATTACATCTGATTGGCAGTATGGGAACACTTCGCATCATAAAAAGTCAAAGACTGTAAATTTGCCAGAAGATACTTTTGTTTATGGACTCAGGAACAAGTAACCAAATATCTTAGAGTAGACCTTCAACTCCTTTTGGGAATGTAATGAAAATGAATTATGGAAATGAAGCAGCAGATTTTATAGAGAATATATATCGAATGAGGAGTTAACGAATCCCTAAGAAGCAGATTATACAAAAGAACAGATCATATTCTTTGAGATTAGAGCATAATACCAAAAAAAAAGAAGAGGAGTAGAAAGAATTTAAGATAAAGAGATTTTTAGAAATAAAATCGAAAATATATTAATTATGATTTCTATATTGAGAAATTAGCAATTAAATTTTGTTAGCAGATTCTTCAAGACAACTTTGCTATAGTAGCCTGCTATGAGAAGGAGAACAATTACTCCAATATTTCCACCACCAGGATACAACTTAGCCATACCAGATTGGCCAGTCGAACAATTCATGTTAAGAATCGGAAAGGGCTGCTCCGATTATGGAGATAAATTTGAAAAGCTGACTGAATTATTTGAAGCAGATAGAGTACTTTGTTATTTATATGTAGATATAAATGAAAGAGAAGGGCATACCTCCAAAGGTGAGAAAATATATATTTTCAATCAAAGAGTAATTACGTAGAGGAGTACTTACATTTGAATATTTAGAAAGGAGAACATCAGTCACGAATACCTAAGAAAAAGGCAACAAAAAAATGAGTTTATATTATCATATAGGTTTTATGAGCAAACAGACAATTAGGGGCATCATTAATTACTAGAAAAATTAAATTAAAACTCTAAAGATAATCTCAAGAAATCAATCCATTAGTTGTAAAATGTTGCAGTGATATACTATCTCTTATAAAATTGGCTTCCTAAATGATTCCTTTTGCAACCCAGCTCCCATTTTAATTTTAATAAATTCTAACCTCTCTAGAAGTAACAAAGGCTTAATTTTCATCCATCTTTTTGCTTTCACAAGATACTGCTAAAAGATTAGCCAAAATATTCCAAGAGACTCTATAAGCATGATAATTGGGTTTAGTTTCTCGATTGATATTAAAGACTTTCATTTTTTCAACTTGACTCTCTTTGATTATCTTAATCTACCATATTTTAACTCCTTCAGCACTAGCAGATGCAATTAAATGAAAGCTCTTCCCATTTTGATTTGCCCATTGAACATCATTTATAGTTTTCTCCTCATCAAATTCATAAATCTTCTTCATTCCAAATTTTTGATTCTCATATTCCAACATCCAAATTGCCATAGTTTTTACTTCATTAAAGTGGTCCATTTTTATTTTACTTAAATACTTTTATTGCTCTGCATTACCTGCAGCTACCAGCATCTCCCTTTCTAATGGAGCATGATTCCATGATATTGCTCTCAACCCATAGGTCATTATCTAAATGTCTTCACCTTCCTTGATGAATTAATTCTGCTCATAAACTCTATGAATTTGTAATTTCCCATCGACATACGCTATTGCCAATAATAAGCCATTCGATTTTGAACCAAATTATATGTCAGCCACTGCTTCCTTGCTCTCTAAAATTAATATTCTCTGTTTCCATTATATAATTATTTATTTCTATCCTGATGGATTTTCTTGTAAGAATTTCTTTTCTTCCCAAACACAAACACCTTTGTCTTAACTACAAGTAGCTATCAATTATCCAAATTTAGGATCAGCCCATCTAATCTTCCAGATTGGACCATCATGACATTTGCATTCGGCACTCTTTTCCCATTTCCTATTTAAATCATTAAATATATTTCGTTACCCATTTACTTTGTTGTAAACTCTCATTGTTTGATCGCTGGAAGCTGTTGCAAATCGATTTCCGTCGAAATTAAAAGCTATATCATGAATAATATCCTAATGAGTAGTATCGATAAGCATTATATTAATTTAACGAATATGATTAAGCCAAAGAAGTCTTCACGTGAACTCTGGAATCAATTGGGTTTACGCAATCATATTAAACAAGCCTTTGAAGAAAAGGAATCTACTTGGGGTTAGATCGTTGATTCCAATAAGAAGAATCTAGTATTTCATTAAACTATATTCAGAGCCAAAGATCAATCTCAGAATACACAATCACCTAAAAATTAAAAGAACAACACAATTCCTTCATCAAAAATAAGGAGAAACCTAATACCAAGACTTTTTTAGAAGATTAAATCGAAAAAGGAATTTAGGATAAAGATGAATGGCTGCAATTGGCATCAATAAATGAAAGATCTCATCCTTTTCACCTATAACCAAAAGGAACTCTAATGATCAAACCTTTTCTCCCATAAATAGATTGAAAAATGAGGAATAATTAGTCAGCTAGCAATAATCATTCCAAGTATAAATAGAAAAGACTAATATTTGCAAACTACCAGGCCATGAAAATAATTAATATAAGTTTATATGTGTAGATAATGATTGTCCATATAGGTTGCAAAAAGCATGTGCACATTGTGTTATCAAAATGCATACCAAACATGTTAGTCAAATGAAAGAAATTGAGAATTACGAGCTTTTGATTGAAGAAAATATTAAAAAAGCAGAAGAATTGATGAATTAAAGTTAAGAACTATTTAAAGCAATTTAAAAGCCATATGAAAATTACTTTCTTCAAATTAAAAACTAAATTATCTCTTTGATTAATGAACTTCAATAAAAACTGGTTTAAATTAACAAGGATTAAATCCAAAAGATGATGAACAATGAGATTGAAGTTGTTTAGAATATTAATTCAAAGTTTGAAGCCTATAAATTAATGAATTAATTGATCCCTAATGAAATTATTGAAGAGTATAAAAACATTATTAATGGCATATCTGAAAAGATTAAAATTAACATCAATTTTGATGTTATTAATAAATAAGTGGAATCCTTTGTCATGTCAATCTTCTGTCCAAAAAAACAAAAGGAAAATAAAGAATAAAATGATGATACTGAACTATTACAACAATTCATATCTAGTAATAGAGATACAAATAAAGAGTCAATTCTAAAACCAAATCAATCAATGACTTGTTGTTTGCATCAGTCCCCTTTGCAGACCAAAAAGTAAGTGCAAACAAAACTTGTTATGGGATCTGCGTCTCCATTGAATGTTTTCAATCGTTAGATTAATGGAAGGCAAGTTACAAAAATTATCTAAACACAACCAATAATTTACTATCGAACAAACAGCTGAAATAAATTAAGGACTTTTGAAATATATATATATATCTTTAATATTTGAACACTAATTAACTTAATTACTCCATAAGCAATTAAGATTCTATTATACAACGATGAAGCCTTAGTACTTCAATTGAAGATATCAAAGAGCAATAATTTAACATAATATGGAATCTCAAATATAATGTTTGATTTCCACAAGAATTTGATATTCAATTGAGGATTGTTAAAGAAATTGGGGATGTGGAGGAGAATTTTAAAGATAATTATATTTTAAGTTTATATTGCTAATTAAAAGATATAAATAATGTAAATTATTAAGAGCAAAACAGTGTAGTAATTAGTGCATCGTTCACAATACAACAAGATTGTGTGGCAATCTTCAAACCCATACAATAAGAGATGGCAATACAAATTTAAGAATGCTTATTATACATACCCAAGAGATATTAATCAAGAGCATACATACGTAAAAACCCCCAAAGATAACTGGGAATCAGTACCACTTGGATGGGCATGGATTTAGGATGTATTGCACAGACATGTAAGATTTACAACCTCAATTTTAGGTCCCTAATTTTTCATGTTTAATTGAAAGAAGACATAGATTATTTGATAAATTTAATGTTTACTTCTTGCCTGCATTCAGTCTCTTCTTTTATCAATTTTATCCTTTAGCCTTTGGATTCAAAGTAACGAATTTCAATTAAAAATAGGTTTTAACTGTTTTGCCATTAGCCATGCTATATGTGAGAGCAAGAGATAAATGTGGTGATCCCGATTTTAAGGAAACTTATCTTAGGGATATGCTCTATAAGAATAATGAGATTAACGCTCTCTTTAAAGAAGAAACTATTCATGTATTAGATTACGATTGCGAATATGATCGTGGATATCCATGTCCTGAAAAGTTCCCAGAATTCAAAAATAAGGTATTGATTAAAAATAACTCGTAAGTTTTGGCAATTCTTTAACACTGACACTTCAATGACTACAGGACATTTCAAAATGGCTGATGTTGAAACAGGTGCAGTTATGAATTTGAAATTTAAGACTATGCCTGTCCCAGGAAAATACAGATATTAAATTGGAGAGCCATTCTATTTCTATGATTTGAGAGGTATCCAATAATATTTAATTATAAGCTGAAATAACTCATAATGGCTAACACAAAGAGGTTGTTTTAGTTGATGAGAAAGTCGCTTTATAAAAAATCAGACCATTTTTATTAATTATTTGAAAAATAATATAAGAATCAATCTAGCATATTAAAATTATATTCAATTTCATTACTTTATTATAATTTACGATAAGTATTAGCTATTCTTTATTTTATTTTTTCATTTATCTACTTTTAACTTTATCCTTTATCGTTTGCTTTTAATTCTGAATCTTTCATCAATATTGACTGAGGATTTAAGGATTTTTACTCAGTCCATTCAATAACAAACTCATACCATACCTAATCTCCTATCACTTATCCGAATAAAGAGTATAAAACTAATTTCAATTCTTGAACATCTGATAAATGTCTTTTATTTTAATATAGTTTTAGTACTCTTTTCTATTCTTCCTTTTGAAGTTATTCTAATTATTGCTAAAATTAAACTAATTTTTGATTAAAATCTTTAAAATTTAGATTGCCTTCACTAGGCATATTTTATAATTTAAAATGGGTTTCTTCTGAATCCTGCAATTTGATAGATTCTAATTCTTGGTTTTCCCATTTAATTACATGAGCAAATGATGAAGGATTCATAGGATCTATACCTTAAACAAACACTGGTTTTTTTATGGAAACTCCACTTCTTTTAAGCATTGTCTTCACTTGGCTTTTCAGTTGAGAAACACTCACTGGTTATGTTTAGAATAAACATTACTAAGATTGAGTACTTTTTAAATTAGTAATGTTATGATTTTATTTTTAAGATTGAGACCTAGTATCTTCTATTTATATTTCTAATTATGCAGCCTAAAGAAGATACTGTCTTGATTAATCATCTAAATATCTTGGAAATTGTTCGACTTTAGCGTTTTCATTAATTTTTTTCATTTGTTTAATTATTTAAACTAATCCTTCAGGCATCAAAGATTCATTTGCCTCTTAAAGTTGCTTTAAGAATATATCCTTCAATAGCATCTTGCACCTTCTCTTTTTTTACCTTAATTCATCTAAATCTTTCTAGATTATCTCCTGTTTCTCAGTATTTCTATGCATTTCATCTTTTATTTATGAGATAAATTTTTGAATATTTCTAATTTCTACATCTCTCTACTATCTAATTTTTTCTAAAATCTCCATCATATTTCTTTTTTTTCCTTCTTACTCAGAAACATATCCTAATCTAGCTTTTTCCTCTTTCCCATAATATTTCCTTCTTATTTCGCTTATTTCATCTTCTTTTGCGGTTGCCTTTTACACTAATCTATTATTATCTAATCTCATTTAATAAAGGACTTATTTATTTTCTTTTATTTAAATCTAGAATTATGAAAATGATTCCATTAATTATTTAGCTGTCTAAGAAGTTTATTATCCAGTTTATACAATTTCCACCGAAAACTAATTTGGAGGTCGATTACTGTAATATTTAGCCTTAGATAAGACTATATCGTAATCGATGTATTAAGAAGGATTACTAAAATATTCAGTTAATCCTTTAAAATTATTGAGGGTTGAATTTTTTAATGCTTATGATTAATCTCTAACTACTTGGGTTGTTTCTTCATCCATTTTTTAATGGTTCCAATTTGATTTGCCTTTTCTGCTAATTTACAAATCATCCAACTTCTTTGTAACTTTTTATAATAATAATGAGTTTAAGATATGTTTATTCATTTCTATCCTAACTTAATCTAGAGTTTTTAAGACTGGATTAGAATCCTTGTGTGATCTTAACTATTAAAATTTCACTTAAACATTGGAGTTCTATTCATCTTCTAATGACAAGTTCTTCAACTATTATTTATCTTATGGTTTGAGTATAGAATTGATAATGGTTTAATTTATTTAAGGTCCTCCCTCGCTAGAGAATTCGTTCTCCATGAATTTGTTATCATTTTACTTAACTTATTCAAATGCAAATGCTTTTTTCTTTGAAATCACTTATTCATGCCATTGATCTAATTATTCAAGTAGTTAATCCTATTCATCTTTGCTTTATCTTCTCCTTTGTTTAGATGAGGATTTATGAACAGATTCAGTTGCATCTCCTAAGTCTACAACATTCCTCATTTTTATAATTTTTCTATCTCATAAATATAGTTTTCCTAATACCTTTTGAAATAGGATCAGCCTCTTCAAATTAATTGACAGATCTCTATCTAGGAATTTGGGTTGAGGGTTTCGAATCAAAATTTGATGGAGAATGCATGCTAGAACGAATTAATATATTTTTTTTGTGCAGTTTCATTACAATATTATAATTATAAATGCAAAAATAAATGAGTAAATTAAACTATAATAATAGTTGTATTATTTAGTTTTACAGACAAAATCAAACTGTAGTTTATCAGAAATAAGTCAATACAATAGTAACATTCCTTATAATAACCTTACCAAAAAACCCTAAAGTTTTAGATAACACCCAAATATGTCATTTCAATCCTCTCATAAGTGATTTATGCAGAATAAGCATTACCAATATAGGAGAGTTGCTTAAGATTGAATGATATTTGTTATTCGAACAAATTAAGAAAACGATAGAATGTGTGAATGTTGAAGTGTCCAATAATATTTTTAATAAGCTATTATCGTATGCCGAATTAAGGACTAATATAATTTAGGGATCAATTAATAAATATATCAGAGAATAATAAGAAATTCAGACTGGGCAATACACAACAGCAATTTTATTTAATTATGTTTTTAAAATATAATAAGTTATTCATTACAAGATTAAAAATATCTGATTGATCTTCAAATTTAAAGAATAAAACAATTCAAATTGGAAATAATTTTGAAAAATCTAAACATCTAATACTTGGTATGTTGTTAATTCCATCTAAGCGGAAATATATTACAATGTTATGTATTTTAAGTAAAATAAAACAGATAAATAGGTTATATTTCAATCAAATTGTAAGCCATAATTCGTTATAACAATTTAAAATTAGAATTAGAAAACCTAATTTAAAGAAAGCATTTTTAGAGAGCGAATGCTTCAAAAACCTAATTAACCATATTTCATATTTGAGAACATGCTTTCTTAATGTTATTTAATTCTTATCTATTTTGAAAATAGAATTTAAGTTCCAACTTGGTCATTTATAACACATTATTAAAATAAAGCTTCAAAATTGAAATTATATAAACATTTTTAATAATTTCGAAATTTTACATCAAATAATCATCTAAATAATATCAAGTAATAATAATTTATAAAATTCCTAATATGTTAAATAGGGATAACATCAATAGTCACTTAAGGAAAATATCTAACTTAAATATTGATATCTTTATTCGGATATAAAGACTTGATCTATCAAAACGGAAGATTATATGAAGTATTGAGATATTTTACAAACGCTATGAATCAAATTAAAGATTTTCTTTTTAAATGAAATGCTAATAACAGTAGAAAAAGGAAACCGATACTCCTAGAATTAAAGTCCTAATAGAAACAATGTTATACTGATGCTGGTGTATTTATGAAGTACTAGGCTAGTAATTAGATATTTGAATATTTAATTGATTTTAGATCTTCATTAAAAGTGTATGTAATGTATGACAGTGAGTAATAATTATATACTGAACTAAAAAAAATTCAATTTAACAATTCAAATATTTCATCCTAAACTATGATAAAAAGCTTTATAATGTTCATATCAATTATTATTTGAGTATAAATCGTAAAATTTCAAATTTGTGCAAAAAAAAATTGATCTTTTTGCCAACTTTAATAATAAAACTTGAATAATTAAATGATTAATTCTTAATTTCCCTAAAATTTGGCCATAGTTATAAATAATTTAGTTAATGATATTATTGTTTAAAAAACTAATAAAGCTCGCATATAAATAACTGATGAAATTGTTGATTTAACTTATTTACAGATTCTTGATATGTTTATATATATAATAATTTAAGATTAATGAAACATTTTTCTAAACTAATTTCCTTCTTTTTAACAATTGGATGTAACACTGAAAGAAGAAAAGCTTAAATAGATTATGGCAATTTGGGCATGATTGTCTTTTATTATATTTAATTGCTTGGTTACCTATATAGTTAATTTGAAAGCAAATCCATCGTATTTTATGAGAATGATTATTTGGCTCAAATAGGATAATATTCCTCTATTCCATTTATGATGATAGTTATACATTATGACCCCTTTACAAAAGCAATTTACTATTGTGTTTTCGGTACGATGTGTTCTATTTATGCAGTAATAATTTTTTAAATTGCTTACAAAGTAATATAAAATCCTATACTAGCCATTCCCCCCAAATAACTTTGTTAATAGATTTATAAGATTTTACTTTAAGAACTTTTAATGGTATTTTTTAACACCTTTTCATGAATGCATGATTGGAGTATTGACTTGTGGTCGATTGGCATATTTGGCTTAACATGGTAATCTCGACCCTGAACACTGTTTCTCTTTGATTTCACCTCACTTTTTGGTAATTAGTATCATAGGCTAAGTACTCGTTATCCTTTCAGGTTTTTTATCATTATACTGTTTTAGAAATTATGAATTTGTCTAAGGAGATTTGATGAGAAAATTTAGCTATTTTAATCTGATGACAATCATATTGCATATGTCGTTATAGATGGCATCTTTTTGGAAGGAAATGTATACTAACTACAATATAGTAATACATGCAATATTCAATCTCATAATTATTGTTATCGCTTTTGATACATATTTTAACATTCCTTTTGGTTTTTAATAAGAAACAATCTTTTTTAGCAAATGCCTGTGGTGCGCATGGTTATTCGAAATTTTGGTAGCTGTGTGGATATTTTCTGACTTAAGTGATGGTCACATATTTATAACGTTTTGCATTTGTGTTCCTGTAATTCATATATCTATTATAGTTGATTTTTGGGATCAATCAAACACTCTATGACAATTACATTGATAGAGAATGCAAAATATATTTAAAATCTAAATTTTGTAAAAATAGTGAACATCCATTAGAGTTCATTTGTGAATTATGCCATTTAGAGAGTATTCATAAACGAGATTACTATTTATTTCTAAAGTATTTAGCGATTCATTGTAAAAATTGTAATGATGTATCATGCCCTTGTAAGTAAAAGTTGAATAAGTTTATTTTTGGTTAAAATCAACTTAACACACCATAGATTTACGTTTGGGTGTAACATTAGTTTTAAAAAATGATTAAATCAATTTTGCAAAATCCTAATTAATTTTAATACTTTGAGCAACTTACAATTAAATTTGTAACTTTCTTATAAAAATACAGAGAAAACTCAGTCTTATCATATAAAATTATCTAAGACGTTGTTTACACATTTAAAAAAATGTAATCAGGGAGTATGCCTTAATTTTTTATTAATTTAACAAACTAAATACAACTTTTGAATAAAATTGAAATCGAAAACCATAATAGAGCAGGTATATAAATTGGATCCTTGGAATTTAGAACTTTATAGGATTTTAATCTATTTTATAATTTTGAAGATGAAATTGTTAAACGAATGGTTGATTTGCTCCTTTGTTAAAAATAATTGTGGTCATAAAAAATGAATCATTTAATTTCCTTTGATAAAATCATTTAATTTTCATAATAGATAAGAAATAAAACTGAAATTTTGAAAAATGAATTCCTAAAGTTTTAAAATCAAAGAGAAATTCCAGCTATTGATTCTATTCTAATCTAAAAAATAAAACTAGCAGTCTCAATAGTCTGCATGGAAGATATTAATAGTTGTTTAAGGTTAGCTTAATAAATTGAGTGTTAAGTAAAGGAACAAACTATCTCAAAAGGCTAATAATTCAATAATTTATACTTTTTAAATGGGCAAGCCTTATCAATAGTTTCTAATGTACAGTCTTAAACTCTGGGATACATTACACAAAAGATAAATGATTAATTTTGTGA
Organism: Paramecium tetraurelia; assembly: GCF_000165425.1. Taxonomy (NCBI): domain Eukaryota; phylum Ciliophora; class Oligohymenophorea; order Peniculida; family Parameciidae; genus Paramecium; species Paramecium tetraurelia. The sequence continues at coordinate 437,251 of NW_001799400.1, read as the reverse complement.
ATTTTTTGGATATTAAAATTTAAATGTTCCCTTAACCAAAATAGAATAATTGTTGCCGATAAAACTTGGTAGAATACATAATGGTTTGATCGAATCTTACTTATAATTAGGAAAGACAAATAGATTGTATGCGAATTCTGAATAGTTTATTCTGAACTCAGACAACTTGATTGAAAAAGTTAATATATGTCTTACAGCATTATTTCCATATTCTAATGATTAATATTAATTTTGGATTATTGGACATTTATTGAAAATGGTGAAATATGAAAAAAGGGAAATTGATTTTAACAAAAGAGGATATATATTGGTTGATTCTGATTTTTTAATTTTTGGAATAACCAGAAACATCTACGAGAGAATCAATCATAAATACTTTTATAAAAATAATACCAATGTCGATTTAGTTATACCTGAAGAAATTTATGAATAAGTTGCTATTTAAGAGTTAATCCCTTCTATGTCCTAAATTTTAGAAGAATATTATAGAGTATTAACTATGTAAAATAAGAAAAGGATAATTAAATAGGATATGATATGTTAGAGAGAAATAGGAGTGTTATCAGTACCTTCTTAAAAACATAATCAATACAGAACATCTTAATCATTATCAACCAAAAAATATACTAATAAATAAATGATGAATACTTTAAAAGATATTAATACTAGCATCTTAAACATTAATTCATAAATTTCAAAATTATATCCTATTGAATTTAGTGTTGTCTAAAAGGTTCTGTCTTATTTGGTAAAAGATCAAACCTGTCAATTTCTATATTTTGTAATTGAAATTGATTTTTTGGAAGATCCGAAAGTTACTTAATCACCAACTTAATAAATTGTAAGAACACCAGCACTTTCTGATATTTTAAGAAGATAATAAGCAGTCATAGAATAGACTAGACCTAATTAAAGTAATCTTATACTCTCAAATGATGGAGAAGATTTAAATGAATAGATTGAATTGGTAGCTGAATTGACAAATACTGCCACAAAGCATAGCTCAAATGAAATCAATGAACAAATAGAAAAAATAGTTTTGTTTATCAATGATACTCTTTTACCAAAAGCAATCAAAAATTTAATTGCTCATTTTCTCTTGTAAATTGTTGTATTTTTAATAATAATAATATTGATATCCAACATTTTTTAACATAAAAAATATCTTTAATCCGATTGCATTTCATAAATCACAGCTGATTTAAACTTTTTGGATGCATATAGCTAAACCATGTCAGGATCTAGACATGTAATCTATTATAGAGATTTTTATCCATTATAAAAGGACACAATTATTCCATTCAATAATGATGAGATAAATATTACCAGATATGATAAAATATATATGGCCTGGTAGCATATTGCAAAAGGAAGTGTTCGACTCAACGATATGTATTCAAGTTATAAAGAAATAGCTGCAAAAAGCTAAATTAAACTTATTACAATTTATTTTATCAATTTCGATTTGAAAAGCAAAATATCTCAAACAGTATAAGATTATTCTACTTATTATCAGATAATGCATTCATCATTCTTTTTGTCTTATAAGACATTTTCATCCTCACCTTAAACTTATTTATCTGGGAGAAATGATTCATACCCAACTTAAATTGCAAGATCACAAATTTATTATAACTTTTTTGATGTCAGTGAGAGTGCTAATATAACTCTAGAGGATTGTCATGTTTATAACACTGAGATGAATGATTATTTTGATTAGATAGTTAATTATTAATTTGTTGGATTCTTTATAATTCTTATTTTGTAATTGACAGCTTTGATTATTAATTATCTGAAGGTAGTTCACACTATCAAAATCTATCTCAAATTATTTTAAATGTGTGATAAGGAGGATTGTGTGTAGATCATTCATTAATGTGATTAATTAATAAGTATGGTGTCATATAACAGGATCTTCTTAAGAGAGAAAGATTATAGTGTAATTTTGAGCTTGCCTAAATGCTTTTTGGATGATATTAGAAAAAGCTAAAATAAAGCTACAGTTGTAGTTGTTTAGAAAAAAAGGGTTAATTAAAGAGAGATCTAAGAAAGTTCTAAATATTCAAACTTTTGCTCTATTTTTTCCATTGTCATAGTCTCAATAATCATTATCTCATATGTAATGGCTTTTCTACTTTATTATCTTTAAATAACCAAATCTATTGGACCTATTAGCAATAGAGCCATTTTAGCTTAAGAAAACAGGTTGAATTTTATAGTAGCTGCTAATAGATTTGACTTATTTTTAATAAAATAGTATTTTGAAACTTACGCGTAACTTAATAATTCTGATCCAGGTCATCAACTCAAAACGAGAAACATATAAACTAATACTTAGATTTTGAATTTGTTAGAAATAGATGAAGAACTGATTTAAGAAGATATCTCAAGGTTAAAGATGATAGATTTTACAAGTCTGATTCTAACTGCTGATCAATCCAATTCTGGACTCAATGCTTCGCAATAAGATTAGCTTTTAGGTTAAGATGTATGTCTTTTAACAGGTTGTGATATGCAAACTCAATTATTATATGATAGGCTGTACTAATAGACATTTATTCCTCTTTTTTAAACTGGAATTGTTCATCTCTAATCTAAAGTGCTATCTTTTGTAGAAGGAGCCTCTTAATTAATATTTAGATAATAATCTTACTTAGAGAAAGCTATTGCATTGGAAAGCATATTCGATGATAGTGAATATCTGATTTATATGTTATGGGGAATCGATATCATTTAATTTCAGATAAGTCAATTTAGTCAATACTTCTTAGATATCTCGTCATAAACTATAGATAAATTAACTAAGGACAATTAAACCCTTATCATTTCAATAGGAATCTTGATGTTTATCTTTGTTTTAGCATTCTAAATTACGTTTGGATATTATTAATTCAACAGATATCTGCTTTCAAAAGCTATCATCAAATCTATACCACTCCCTATCTTATTTTAAAGAAACATTCCAAAACATTTAGAAAGCTTTCGAAGAAAATATGAAAAATGATTTTATGATCTTATAATTTATATGTTTGATTGATTAGTTCTAAATTAATTTCAATATTTAATAATACGCTTAATGATTCAAAGGATTTTCGAATTTTTGCTACAGATCTCAATTATGGATAACGATTAGAAATTAACCAAACACACGGCTGTTGAACAGTTCATTCTATGGATATATTTTTTTTAACTAAATGGATTTTTAGTAATGGATCAGAAACGAAATTCAAATATAGTTTAAGAAAACCAATATATGTTTACTATTTTATCTAATGCCAATATTATCACAGAAGCTGTAAATTATTTTAGCCTTGACTTTCTATTATGGGCTATACTATTATTTCTAATCGTAATTTTAGTAGCAGTAATTATCTGCTCTATTCTAAAACTCTAAGTAAAATATGAACAATCTATACCTAGTAATCTAGAATAATTAAAGTTTATTTTCTTTATTTTAATTGGATCCTTCTGTGTCCATTATAAACTATTTTTAGTCAATCTTTAAGCTAGTGGATAGGGTTAAACTACCATAATAGTTAGTTAAATACCCAGGATAATTCTCTAACATTATTTTTAAGTATCATAGGCACAATCTTAGTATAACTTAATTCAATTACTTCAACCTTTTTTTTTAAAAAAAGAGAAATCCACTAAACTGATTTACTCAAATATAATTTTATAGAATCTTTCTTGTTAAGTCCCCTCATAGTTTGCTATATTACTTTATCAATCATATATTAAGAGAAAGAATCATAAATAATAATGCATATGCTTCATTGTGTGATCATATTATTGCATTTAAGAATTGCTCAGAAATTTGCCTTTGGTTTAACATCCTCATCAATTTTATTTTATCAAATTTCGATATTAAGCGCACTTTTCAATTTACTATTAATTGTTTGGAGAGTTTCGTCTGAAAACGATAAATTTATTTTCTTTACTTTTTTTATTTCTTGTCAAGTAACATTTTGATATATTGTAGTTATTATGGTACGTTGTTGATTCCATGCTCAAGAGAAAAATATAAAATATAATCTAAGAATTTTGTATTGGATCCAATAACTGTTATTTAGTTTAATCTATTGAATACTTTATTTGTGAATAGTCCCAAAGCATTGAACTCTTAATACAATTATTGATACATAAAAATAATTGCCTTGATGTCTTATGCCCTTGCAAAGAGTGTTAGGTGTTAGATATTGACAGAATTACTTTGTTAAAAGGTACAAGAAAACAAAAAACCCAAAAGAAGTTTATTTTAAAAAAATGGATTCTACATCTTTTTAAAAATCAACTTAGAGGGAAACAGATTAAATATTATAATTAACAAGAATATGATTTAATAATCCTCAATTATTTGTCATTTCAAAGATTTTACCTTGAAAATCATGTTTTGACATGCAAAACTATTTATTAGTGTATTGAAATTAAAAAATAATTTCAAAAAAAAGAAAAGAAGTTTGATGTAACAAGTACTATATTATATTTGATCTGGTAAAAATGCAGAGTAAACTTGATGAGTTAATCCTTGAAACAAATTAAGATAAGCCAATAAGAATACTTCATTATTACCGATATCAATATTTTGTATACTTTAGGAGATTCAATAATATAAAGTTTATAGCAAGTCCTTGTTTGTCAAAAGAAGTTATGGGAGGACTACCAAAAAAATTAGCTGATTAATTTTGATCATTTATTAAATGCTGTTGAGAAGGTTTAGAAATTAAAAAAAGTATCTCGAATTTAATTTGAAGAATATTAAAAATATAGGAATTAAACTAAAGAAACGATCTACTCATTAAAAATTAAATTGTTGTATTATTTAATAATTTACCAAGATCTTAAATTGACTTTAAAAATTTAATAACAACTAAACGAACTTGAATCAGCTTATCAATATGATATTAATATCAATAACTTCAATGATTTATCATTTCTTACAGGCTCAGCACTCTCAATAATTTCTAACATTAGTCCAGAACACTAAGGCAGATTAGAATAAAAAATAACTACTGAATTTAAATAGTTTTTTGGATTCAGCGAAGAAGATGGATAACCATTTACTCATATAAAAGATTTAATGCCAAGCAAATTAGGTAATGTGCATTCTGGATTGGTTGAAAATTTCTTTTTTAAAGGACAGAGCGATAGAATAAATAACTCTTCCCTTGCATTCATTCTAAATAAAAAAAACCTGATTGAATAAGTTAAGTTGTGTTTAAGTTATTTTTTTCCAGTAAATCTAAGAGAATTGTCATTCTACATGATAGCACATATTTAAAAGACTTCTAAAGTTTAACAAAATTAGCAAGATTAAAATTTAAAAGGACATCTGCTTTTGGATAAAGAGTTTAAGATATTTGGAATGACACAGAATCTTTATTAAAAACTAAATTACAAGTACTATTACAAAAGGAATTAAGATGTTGAATTAATTACTCCTGAAGAAATTTATAATAATTGTAGTATTTTTAGTATTATTCCCTAATTGTAATCAAATTTGTAGAATTACTACGAAAAGATGCAAGGAGGTATTTTGAGAGAAAATGAAGTAATTTTTGTTAAAGAAAAAGGGCTTATGAAAATCAATATCCAACCCAATAAATAACAAAAGTCAGAATAAAAACCAGATCTTAAACGAATGTCACTATCCAAGCTTACTAATAAAAAATTACTTCTCCATGTGATTGAATAGGCAATGATGGTGTAAAATTCGCAAGCGGATTAGAATACAAAATATTACCCCATAGAATTTACTCTTACCCAAAGGATTTTGCATCCTTATAGCAGTGAGTAAAATTTAGAATCTTTTTTATATTATTTGATAGAAATAGAATTCTTGGAAGATTTCAATGTATAAATAGAATAACAAATAAAAAGTAAATAGTTTTTAAAGCAGCAACAAGTTACATCTAAAAATATTGATTTTTAAAGAGGATCGACAATATTATAATATTAATTTGATAGTGTTAACCTTATCACTAGTGATAAGATGATATCTCATAATGGTGAAGAATAATAAATGATTTAAGAGCCTCCTTTAAACAACAATAGAAGAAAATCTTAAATGAAATTTATAGAATATCAGCATCATCTCCAGGAGATTCAAAGTTAAAATTCTTCTATTATTAATATTCCAAATCGAATTCATAAATTTTTTGAATTTCTTTAGGATAATCGCTATCCTTCAGTATTTATAGCCACTTATGGAATAGTCTCAATTCATCTATTGATGACAATAGTTATTATAGCATTAATCTGTGCTGTTTATTTTTTAAAAAAAGTGATTTAATCGAATTGCATAATCAATAGTACTGAAGATATCAATTATTTTAATGGTTACAGTTCGGTATTGTCTGGGTCTAGACATATGATATTTAACTCTAATTTTTAGACCCTTTTTGATCCTATCAAATTGAAAGTTGATAATGGGATCATTACTATTACAAGTACAGATCGCATAAATATATCATGGGATCTGCTAGTTCAAGGTTCCCAAGGAGTTATAGGAAAGTTTTAAATCTATTCAAATATTCTATAAACTTATGAGGATGTGCCAGTGAATTTATCTTACCCTGATTTTTCTAATTTACAAGTGAAGAGCCAAACATTAAACAACTTTGCAACTCATTACACAACTTTATATTAATTGTTGTATATGACATTTTAGAATGATGTATCCCTGAACATGTATTTATAGAATAATAATGAAAGCAATATAGGGTATTTAACATTTTAAATTTTAGATTAAGAAACAGATATTTTTTATATTTTAATTATCAGAACATCATATCTGTAGTAAATCAATCTCTTTATGATTGCAATGATTATAATGATAAAATAAATGGATAATACGATCAATTAGTTTCAATTATTTTTGTGTTGATATATTGTATAGCATTGCTATTTGGAATGTTCCATGGTTTAGCAATTTTCAGATTAAAAAAGGTAATTCAAATTTATTTAAATCAATTTATAACTCTAGAATTTGATGAGTGCGAATTTATCATAGATTCCTACGATAGATTGTAGAATAGTATCAATCAAGATAATCTTTTAGTTAAACAAAATCATTTCGATTAAATTAAATTAATTCCGACTAACATCCTGACATTAATACAATATTAAGAAACAAACTAGATGGCAGTTCTGATAGATAACAATAAAAATTAGAATAATAAAAATAAATCTGCGATAGAAGCTAAAAAAATGTTTCGTAATTCACCAACCTTGTCGATTAGAAAATATATAATCGTGTATCTTATATTGGTTATCCTAAAAATCAGCTTCTCGGCTGTTTTCCAAATTTATTATGATTATGTAGCTTCAGGAATTGCTCCTGCAACTACAAGAGAAATAGAAGCTTAGCTTATGAGATTGAATTTTATAATCACTATCAATTTGTGGGATACTTATTTGCTGAAGCAATTTTATTACGAGAATAATTATTTTAATTATTCTAATTAGAACATACAAAATAATTAACAACTTTTTAGTTTATTGGAAATTGATAAAGCATTTTTACTCAATCAAATTAAACTTTTGTAGGCTTATGATTTAACTGATTTGTTGTATAGAAATGCCAAGGAGTAAAACTAAAATCTATTAATATCAGAGCAGAATAAATAGATCTTGATTGGGAAAGATGTTTGCTTGCTAATTGGTTGTAATATGAGTTCGGAATTATTAAAGAATAGAGTATTTTCTGATGTTTTATTGGATTATTACTAAATTGGTCTCATGCAATTACTTAAAAACACGTTGCAGGTGATTATCGAGTATGAATATTTGATAAGTGATGAGTCCTTAACTCCTGAACAAAGGACGAATGGGATCTTTTAGATGCACAATTCTAATAATTATCTTTTATACATTTTTTATGGTCTTGATGCCACACAATATTAAATTTCTTGGTTTTGTTAATACTTTTTAAATTTGACTATCTCTACTTTAAATAAATTAACTGAATCCAATATTATTTACATTTTAATCTTTGGTATCCCTATGTTACTTTTCACTCTTTATATAGAAATTTATGTAATATTGAGCTTTTCATAGAAATTTGATTTAGGGAGAGAAAGCATTAGATAGATTCCTTTGGAAACATTATTTTAGAAAGGAATACCAAAAAAATTATGCTATCTGATGAGGAAATATAAATGAATATAAATATAGAAATTATATATATAAATTTAATAAATAAAAATGGCCATGGACAACAGTAAGTTTGAGCAATTAAGCAAACATTTTCCAAAGTCATTAAAGTTTTCATTGAATCCAGTTTATTATGGAGCCAGAGTAGGAATTCAAGCATACTTGGGATTGTTGGTCGGTGGAACTTTGGTAATCTACCTTAACACATTCAATGGAATAACATTCCCATACTTATATAAGAGAGTAAATTTTAGATTAAAATATTTAATAGCAAAAAGTTGAATATCAAGCAGTACCAGATTTCTATTCAAAATAAGTATTGCTTTATTAAAGAACAGTGCCAAATACAGTGACTCAATTGTGAGATATAATATATTGAACATTATTAAAATATTAGTGATAACTAAATATTCAATTTTCTTATCCTGATTAATCCAAATCATAAATTTTTTTTATAAGATCATGGTATAAATCATACTCAAACAAATAACAAAAATCCTTTTTCTATTGCTTTTTTGTATTGTTCACTCTAAATTTGGTGTTTTGACAATTTTTTGGCATAATGAAGTGGTGCAGGTAAATAAGTGGTGGAACTCAAATCGAAATTTAAGAAAATCAGATGATAGTATAATTAAGCGATTTCTTTTGTGTTGGTTGAACTAATATGTAATTATTAGGCTTATAAACATCCTTGTTCTCCTCTCTAAGAATGGAATGAAAATCTCCCTTACTTCTCATTGATGGGGATTATACAACCTACTTAAGGGTTTTTACAATAGTAAGATTCACTAGAATAAGATAGAAATAATATATTACAAATTTCTTTCAAAATATGTGAAGTATCTTTCTGCCGTGGCATCCTTTACTTAAACCATAACAACTTCAGGTTTTAAGATTTGCTATGCCAATCCTTGATCTCTTATCAATTAAATGACTCCTAGAATTCTTTGTTCCATAATCTGTGTATAATCATCTTAAGCAAACACAATGATTTAATTAGCCAATATTTTATGGGTGGCATAATAAGTGGCTAAAAGAAGGGTTAGAACTTAATCTAAATCTCCAAACGAGGATATATACTTGTTGAGATATTTATTGATGCTGAGACATGCAGAATAAGAATTCTCGCTTTTCCAGATACCTAAGACAGCGCTCTTTTTATTAGTAATTAATCCATTAATTTCTCTAATAGCCCAAGGCACACTACCAAGATTGGCAGTCATCATGGCTAATAATCTATTTATTTCTTAATCTTATATGGGAAGAATAATTATTTAATTAGGAATGGCCTTGGATAACAAAGTATTTCTTGCTTAGATAAAATCTGTATTTTGATCTCCAACAAAAAGTACATATGCATCTTCAGTGACATATTTTTCTAGGATTTCATTCAAATTATTATTTATATCATAAATTTATGGTTATGATATTTTGTATTATCTGGATTTGATGAATAAATCAAATTTTTCTAAAAATGATTTAAAGTTGTCTCTAAGTTCAATGATTTCTCTAGTTACTAAAATCATCAATTTATTGATGGTCAGTGAGGTTGTAAAAGAAGTGGGATTTTTAAGAAAGAAATCAGTGTAGTAGTACTCAAATTCACTTGATGTTCTGGAGGCCACAATCTAAAATATTGATTTAGTTTGATTATTTAATGCTAAATTTCCAGGTTCTAAGTATTATTACTTGAATTCAACTTACTCATTTCTGATTATGAATTTATACTAATTTAAGAATTAAATAAATGATGAACTATTATTAATAATTTTATTCCAATATTCCAGCTGTTGACAATACACAGTGACATCTTATTCAATATAATCTATTTTCAATTCACAAAATTCTGCAATTAAGAATTATTTCTTAATATTCTGAGTGTTGTATGTTTCTAAATAAACACTTGATTTGCTCCTCAATTAATATTTTTATTTAAAGTAGTCTTCCAAAGATAAACCCTTATATGTGAACTCTTAATCAAGCACAACTGATTTAATTTGAACAATCATTTTTTTTTCAGGGTACCTCAAAAGCACAAATTTATTCTTAAAATATGTGGAGGGATCTGTATTTAAAGTCTTAATTATTTAGTAACAATTATGCATAGTAAAATAGGATTTACGAACATCCATTAACACTGATGGCTGCTCTCTATCCATCAATTAAAATCTTAGTGATGGATATGATTTCAATTGATTTATGTATTGTAATTCAAACATGTTAATAATGCCCATATCTGATAACTTTGAGTATTCCATCAGATTCATGGCTTCCTTAATTATTGCCATGATGATTTCTCCTCGTTCAGATCTATTCATTTTATATTCTGGCAATTCCATTTTTTTTGGACTAATTATCAACCCATCCTTAAAGCCAATGGTGTTGTTGGTCTTGTTGCCATAATAGATAAAAATTTCGTCCAAGAATTCAGTCTCGTAAATATTTGACCCCACAACTATTGTACCACTCATTTTATTTATATTTTTTCAATTACATTTAATAACTAATCAACCAATGGTCTCTTCTCTATATCCTGTTGCCAACACCATCTAATGATATCATCCATCAAAGATTGAGACTCAATCTTAGGCCTTACTGCTTTGTTAAGACAATCCTAAATATTTTATAGTTATAATCCTTCAAAAGGCACTTTCTTTTCAAACATCTCATACATAATCATTCCAACACTGTATATGTCTCCTTATTATGATCCACTCACAACCAACCCTCTTTGTTAAATCAATTCTGGAGCTGTAAATGCAGATTTGTTTGTGTAAAACTACAATAATGATTAGTATTTCTTAATCCCAAATAGACCGAAATCAACTAGAAAAGATAACATATCACATTTACTTATTTTGACATGACCATTTGGTTTAACCATTACATTTTCCGATGTCAAACTCCCATGACAAAGACCTTATTTGTGCAGATAATTGAGTCCATTTAACAGTTAAATTAAGATCTTAATCTTTTCTTCTATCGAAATCTAATACTATGCTAGATAACTGTGTAAGGAATATTAATAAAATTTGGTTAGATATACTACCTTACTTTCTACTATTTTGAATCCACGAATGTGATAAAGTTGTTAATGATTTAATTAATTCACTTATTCAATTTCCTACTTTATCTATTCAATCAAATAAGGTTACAGTTATTTGAATTCAATCACTCTCATTCCATAACTTTTTTATTATATTTGACAGACAATAATGTATCCGAATCCATTTGGTTTTTATCGTTTTGCTTATTAATTCATATTCTATCTCATTATTTCATTGTAATCAAATTAAATCTATTTCCTCTCCATTACTGAGCTCTTATTATCATTTATCAATTGTTAATGAATTGGCTGATCTGAAACAGTACTCATTGTAGTATTTTTGTGACCCAAAAATATCGAAAAACTTTACTGTCTAAGGGCCAAGATAAATGGAAATATGTTAGTCAATAATAGATCAATTATGAGTATTGAAATATACAACAACAGTTGGTTTTGACTTAATTGGGATGAAAAGAACTTCTCTATACTTTCCTGATTTTCCATTAATAAAATATTGCTAATGATTTGAAAAACTCTTAGGATTGTCCAATAAAATATTAACTTTTACAATCTATTTGAATTATTTTCTTATTTTGACGATTTGAATGGGGATCCTGAATATTTATATTATAGGTATAGAGATGTTATTATCAATTAGACAGGAATCGATAGATTGATGCAGATGTTGATGTAAAATAATACTCCACTTTTAATTTAATCAAAGTTATATAATAACACAACAATTAATTGAGCTATTCCATATACTAAACAAATGTCTTTTGTAGCATTAATCAACATATTTGGATTATATGGAAGTTCATCCTATTATCCTATATGCAGATGTGAGTCATAATGCAAACAAACCACTGTCCAAAACAATGATTGATAAACTATCCAAAATAAGCCATCAGGAACATATATTGTATTTAACAGCTATTTTTCAATACTCACAATATACTCATCAGTAGGTTGAGATTTAAAAACCTATTTTACATTTGTAAATGTACATCATATAAGTACAAAGCCATATTCAACATATATGCCAAACAAGACAATACAATAGATAAGTAAAATTGCTTTCCCAAGTATTTTGTTCTCTTCCCCATTTTACAATATCTGATTACACCAAAAAAGAATATCGTTGTGTAAATCATGCCCAACACCAAAAATGCTATCCCTAAAACGAATTCACTTGAACTATTTTATGCATATCTCATTAATAATATTATTTTATTTTAATAATAATCAAGAAAACAAAGCAAGATCGAAGATGCCATGCCATCTGGTATACTTAATCATAGATCTAGATTTTCATTTCAAAGGAACAGTTAGAATGTTATTTAGTTGATAAATAATTAAATTGTTAAGATTATATTATTATAAATTATCTATGCAAGTTTATTAATGATTATCAACATAATATAACGAGCATTTTCAATTATTATTTTTAATATTAAATATTGACATGTCAAAATTACAAAGATGCGCAACTGCTGGAACCCTGGAAGCCAAAATGACACACTATGCACCAGATGGAACTGGTAAATTTATCGAAGGATATCATAAGGTAGGGATTCCTATGTCACTTTATAAAATGGAGGAATTTGGAAAGAAATTTAAATTTAATGTGTGCATCCTGAATTAGGAACCTTTAGCAAATAAAAACAATGGAAACCTCCTGCTCCTATGATGGTACCCAAATTTAGACACTATCAAAGTGATGGATCTGGAAGAGATAATTATGTAATGTAATTTTAATTTCTTATTTTCTAGTGCTGATGAAGGAGGACTGGCTCCATCATCATAAAAGTTTCAAAGAAGAACGAACTTCTTCACATCTTTAAGAGATTACGAACCTTGTCCTCCAATAAAATAATAGGATTGCTTTAGATTGGCTCAAACTCCAAGTGCACAGTCTTTTAAACAATTCTTAAAAACTCAATAAACAGCTACTTAGTAAACTGATTTGACTCGAAGATTAAATGTTCCCAAGAAATCCGAAGATCCTTATAAAAGAATAAGAAAGCTGTCAGCTCCATTTTATAAAAAATGATAAATTGCTATAGGCTAAATATATAAACAGATATAACAATACTAAAAATGCAGTAATGAATAATTCAAATTATCAAAAGATAATATTTCAGTTAATTATCTAATAAGATATAAATTGGAATCTCCTTCCAAGAATCCTCATCAATCTTGAAATAATATCTTCTCTATCGCCCTTATATTAAATCAAATTTTGTAATTATCATTTCAATTTTAAATACACTCTTTGAAACATTCAATATTGGCTATTTTGTTTTGCAAATATAAAATTTCTAGATTGAAACTGATGATTTATCCTCCATTATTCTAAATATCTCTTTTCTATTAGAACTTCTGATGTATTTCCTAATAATTCTTCCTGATTACTATAGTTTAATATACACTGATCTAAACTTGTCATACCATGATTAAATCATCAGAAGTTTTTTATAAATTATTTAATCCTTTATTTCGAATTCATGGTTCATCCATCTTCGCAGTACTTTGTTATTTTGCAAATTAAATAGATATTAATTGCAACCACAAATATAAATTACCTTATTGGCTCCCAGCTTTTGAAGATGATCTACTAATCTATCAAATTGCAAAGTTTCTTAAAATGCCTTTTTTGTAGAATACACAATAATTTGATTATTTGATGAGCCCAAAATAACATTGTTCTCTGAATCAATCGAAACTATGCCATCACTTTTTAATTTTATTATGGCTATTTTATTTTTTTCTTCAACATTGAAGAGAATTAAATTGAAGAAATCCAATACAACAAATATGCTTGAATCAAAACTAAATTACATAGAGATGACGGGGCATTCTTAATCCACTTATTGTGAGTGACTCTGTTCTCCAGTTATTATATTGAATAATTACACAATAGAGAATTATTTGTCCTGTTTCAGCATCGGCTCCATGTTATACATAATTGCTATGAATTACCCATTTGGTGAAATCAGGTAATCTTATGTTTCTACCTTATAGTTTTGAAAAACAGGAGCAATTATTTTATGCTTTTGAGCTGACACTAAATCATCAAGTTTATAAGCATCAATAAAAGGTGTAATTTACATTAACTATTCAATTTTAAAAATGTTATTTTTTGATTTAAATAAACCATTTGTTATTAGATAATGCAATCATTTAATGATGAAGTTCGAAAATGCACATTAAATATTACTATCATCTATAAAATACATCAATTTTATTCCATAAATCTACTATTTGTTACTGCGAAAATTCATTATTATTGATCTTATAATTCGATCTTAACACCATTCTAGATATTAAACTAATAAATACACTTAGTTAATATTCAAATCAGATTGCTAAATTCAAATTATGAAATTAATAAGAAGAAAATAAATAAAATAACATCCACTAGAATATTATGAATCCTAAATGACAATGCATTTCTATAATGTAAACAATTAATCATAATTTATTATCTAATAGGTGTAATTAAATTTTATTTTGGAGTCATTTGGAATTAAGATTCTAATTAATTTTTGCATTATTGTAATTTTTGCGAATAAATTGTTTTGTAATAATATTAATAAATATAAATGGAGAGGATAGATAGCTTCGAGGGAAAACTATTTTACAAGATCTACATGCTTTGTAAGAAAAATCAGATAAATGAAGAATAGAAAGGCAAATTAAAAGGTATCTGCTATGATTGAATTAGACCTGGTAATCTAAAAAGATGAAAGAATAGAAATTGCAATGAATTAATTCCTTGAAGACAGAGATGAATTTCGACTCCTAGAAAATTTTCATAATTATTCTGGCGAGGACTATTCTCCAAAAAGCTTCAAGAATTTTTCAGATGATGTCTCAATTGGGAGTCATAGCAAATTTAAAGGTAAAAGACCTGCTAAAATGCTATTGCCGAAAAAGAAATTTATGATCAATTTAAGAAAGTATGAGTCAAAAATTATATTAAAGAGATACAGATATCACTACTAGTTCCAAAGGTTTTCTTTTAAGCAGTGCTAGATCAAGTGATAATCGCATTGCTCTCATCTTCAATGAACGATTTTCATAATAGAACTGGAGCGAATGTGAATGATAATATTTAATATGTTTTATTCTAAACTAGCTTTAATATTCCTTAATTGAGTTAAAGAAGAAAAAAATGAAATTCAGTCTATTATTAAAAACTTAATATTACCCAGATATTATTTTATCATTCTGAAATAACGATCATTATAATCAGTTAATTCTGAAGCACTCAAATTATTCTCACAATATTATGATAAAATTAATTAATAATTAAATCATCTGAAAAACTACATTCATCTACTCAAAAATCAAATAGTAAATGCAACAATATTTTGTACTTTAAGTACATAAATAAGATTATTTAAATTAAAATAATATTGGTCATTGATTTATAATAAAAACATAAACAGCAACATGTGAAAATAACAAAAATAATGAATCATTATTTCTTTCCTTTAATCCATAACCCCTCTGTTAAATGACCATTAGCATCAATAAGTTTTCCTTTACCATCTTATTTCCCATTCTTCCATTCCCCTATGTATTGTTACCCATTAGACCATTTCATTTCACCTATGCCTTCTTTTTTGTCATTTTTGAATTAGCCTCAAAATACATAAAGAATTCAACCTTGATAATGTTTGCCATCATCAATTAGTACACTTTGACCTTCCATTTTTCCTTCAACCCATTATCCTTTGTAGAGTCTGCCTCCATACCATTGATATTCTCCCTATCCATGAAAATTTTCATTTTTAAATTCTCCGTCATAATATGATGAATCACTCCATTTAAATATTCCTCTACCATTCTTTTTCCCACACTCGAAGACTCCTTCGAAGTAATCTCCATTTTTCCACTAAATTTTACCTTTTCCGTGCTAGATTAAGTTGATTATATACAGGAAGACCGTTTTTCAGTTCACCATCATAGACCCCTCCATCAGGATATACATACGGAGTATTAATACAACAGCCCATAATTCAAATAAAATAATCAAAAAATTTGTTCTTAATCAGTTAGCTTATTTCGATTATTTACTCATACTCACTGAAGACTCTAAAATCTGAGTTCCTATATCATTAAATTGCTAATTATATTCTTTCGAGATAATTTCCAGTTAGAAATCTTAAATTGTCAAAATACATTATCTTTTAATTAAAAACTAATAAATATTCCTTCCAAAACAACATTGTTGTCAAATTTTTAAATTCTATTTTGCACTCATTCTATTAATTCCTTCCTCATTTCTAACTATAATCACATCATATTTCAATAATAAATTGCATTTAAAGTTACATAGTTAATAGATCTTTTTATATCTAAATAAATAAAGATAAACTATTTTTTGGTACTTCAAAATTATTAATTGTACTCTCTCATTTATAGTTTATTATATATTATCTTGAAACTCAAAAACTCATCCAGCAACTAGTTATTATTCCCTTGTTACTAAATTTTTACCAAATGATTTATATGAATATTTAGATGATTCTAGAATAAGCTGACTTTATGGTCTTATATATAATATTTCAGTATATAGACAATTAATTAAATTTCAAATATATTGGTAGTCATTTAATGCTTTTAATCTACTTATTTATTTCAATTAAGGTTATAGAAGAGAGTATAGGAATAGATTGTAAGATAGTCACATAGAATACAGATTGAGGCTAGTATATTCATATGGAGACTCTTAAAACAATAGTAATTGAGTTTTCTTGAGCCACTTAAATTTAAGTGATTTAATCTTTAATCTAAGAATAACTGAAGATTGTTCTGTTATTTTAGATGTTATGAAAATTATTCAGCACTAAATTTGTAAATAATGCCCTATTTTAATAATTATTAATATGGATAACAAATATATCGAAGAATTCGAGCATTTAGATTAGGATTAGAAAAGCCAAATGTTAAAGAGCATGAAATAATTCATATCTCAATTGTAGTTATAGATTTAAGAACTCGAGAAGAGTGCTATTGATATTATAATGGAGAAGGATGAAAAAATATAATAATTAGAAGCTATGATTTAAGCCAATCATGGATCTAGATAATATAATAAAGATGATGAAATTATGCAACTCAAAAAGTAAATAGTTTGTTTTAACAAAGTCACATAAATGAATTGAATTAAAGGATTGACGCAATTTAGATGAAACATTTCGAGTAATTATAAGAATAGGAAAGAAAGTGGAACACATACCTATTGGATCAAATGCAATAGAGTAGTAATGATGGACAATAAGAGAAAATTGAAATGTTGGAAACTTTACATTATTTGGAAGAGAAGGTATACTCGCTTGATAGGGAGGTATAACAATTATCATATTCTAGTTGGAAATGAAAGAGAATTAGTAGATGTTTGATAGGAACACTATCAATTAGTTGACAAATATTAATTAATAGTTATTAGATGAAAGTTAAGAACTAAACTAACAGTTAATCAAAATGCAAAGACAAATGGAATTAATGAAGGAACATTTCTAGAAAGAGAAAAATAGCATAGATATTAAACTTAATGTATTCATTACAAGTTATAAAAGAAATAAAATATCCAAATAAGTTAAACATCAAAATAGGCATCTGCACTAAAGCTTTAAAATAATAAATTAACATAAAATAACAAAGAACTACTCTGTCAGATAAATGAATTGAAAGATTAGTTGGAAACACATAATGAAAGCAAAGACAAAGTGCACTCAGAGAATTATTAATTATAATAGACAGCTCATTCAAATGATTAGAATTAAAGAGAAGATATCAATATAACAGCTTTTGAATTATTGGAAGATAGTTATGAAGATAAAGACTTGACTACCCATCTTAGAAAGGCCTTAGATGAAAAGTCAGAATTATGCATATAATATGAAGAATGTCTTTGTAAATCAACAAAATAATTGAAGGAACAAAGAGCATAATTATAACTCTTATAAAATCAGCTCAAAATTATAAGGAAATAATAATTTAATTAGAGGAACCTTAAAGAATATGTTCAGATGTTGGAAAGTGATTACTTGGTTTCAAAATAATTATTATGTGAGAAGGCTGATAAATATTAAGAATAGGTAATATTATTAAGTTAAGAAAACTATGATCTTAAATAAAAAATGAGGTGTTTCTAAACTAGATTACATAAAAAACTTAACTGAATTATATATATGTTAATTATAATTTATCATCATTCACCCAAATTTGTTAAAACTCTATAGTCATCTTAGTTACATCAAGATTCATGATATAACACTTGGAAGTAGTATAAGAGCAACTATTCTAGAACCTTGTTATCAATAACGTATTATATAATAATTGATCATGTATTGAGATATTAAATAATAATTAAAAATGAAAGGATTTATGAATCCAATTTTCCATCATGTTGATGATGAAATTGAGGTTGAAGAGAGAAGAACTTTTCAAATACCTTTATAAAATTTTAGTTCGAATATCGAATTGCCTAAAGAATATGAGCGAATTTTTTCGTCAATCACAGACTCGTCGTAACAGCTGAATGATAGCATATTATAGCCATTTGATAATTCAAAATATGAATAAACCCTCTTAATTTAGAATAATAATAGTCTTTCTACAAATCATCCTGTGTCATAGAAGAATTAGCGACCAATCGTTAAATTTGACAAGAATTCCTTATAGTAAATTCTATAGATCCTCGCTAGTTATCATCAATGTAAATAGAAACCACAGAAGGAATAAATAATAAATCAAATTAATAATTCAAAGAAAATTAAGATTTCTCCTGAGACAAAACATTTTCAATTCAACAAAATGAAAAATATAATCAAAAACGATTCTACTCCTAAAAACCAACCTCCATCCAAATAAAATGAAAATGATATCAAATCTCATAAACATAGATCATCCACCAACTATACCCCAAGAGCTGAGACATCAGCCATCACTGTATGTCACTATAGTTCCAAAAATTTGGATGCCAATCTTAACTAGAAGTAAGATAGCACAAATATTATTTAACTCCTCCAAAAAAGAACAAAATCTCAATATTAC
Source organism: Paramecium tetraurelia (assembly GCF_000165425.1). Lineage (NCBI taxonomy): Eukaryota > Ciliophora > Oligohymenophorea > Peniculida > Parameciidae > Paramecium > Paramecium tetraurelia. Next base: position 417,981 of record NW_001799400.1, on the reverse strand, counting down.
CCTAAATAATTGATTAAAACCTAAATAGATGATATCAATGGGAAAATCATACAACTGAAAAATATCATCTTAAAATCCATAAAATACGATCCCATGTTGGAACCTATCCAAGTTTCGATAGATAAGATCATTAAACAAAACGAAGATAGTAATCTCCTTCAAAAAGAGGTAGTGCATCTTAAGGACATCACAAACTCAAAATCATTTAAGGAATCAAAATACAATATTTAATTTAATGTTTAAAAATTAATATCTGTAGTTAAAGAGAAGCAAAAAAAAATAGAATTAATAATGATATTCAATAAAGATGGCAGCTCAAATGATAGTCTTCAAAGTCCAAAAGCAAATTGTATATTGTCAAGATAAACAACTTCAGACAATATCACAGAGGAAATCTAGGATGATAAAAAACGATTTTTTTAATTAGTTGTAAACAGAAAACTCGAATTGCCCTTTAATCACCCAAACAAAGATGTAATGCTTAATGAATTATACGACAAAGCCATAAAAATGGGTATAAAGAAAAGCGATTGGCAATAATTTATTGTTAATGAATTGAAATTTTGAATAAATATTGATTTAACAAATAAATCTTACGATATCTAAGAAATTAATTAGTATTATTCTCTAGATTTTATTATACTATTTTTATATTGTGCAATTTTAGATTGATCTCATCTTTATTAATTGAGATCATTTATTATTATTAAATTTAGTGTATAAAATGTAATAGGAAGAAGAAGCTGAATTAATGTTAGAACAAGGTGGAATTCCAATTTCATAATTATGCAATTCAAGTGTTAATATCGATTTACTTCAATGCCCAATTTGTTTTAATATTCTATGGAAACCAATTGCATGTGGGTAAGACAGATGTTTCTCATCATTTTGCTAATACTGCATTGAGTCTTGGTTAAATTAGAAAAAGTACTTATCCATATAATGGTTAGTGCACAATCAACTTTCGAAGAAGAGGAAGAAACCTTTGCGAATGAAAGTAATTGTCCGAAGTGCAAGAGAGTCTTTATCAAGACTGAAATACCTTTGGTGAAAGTATTATTATCGTAAATCGAACTGAAATGCATTCATTCAGGTATGGAAATGTATTTAAAAGATTGCACTTAGGTGATACCATATACAGATTATGAAAACCATATTGTTAATTGCAAGGAAAGAAAAAAATAATGCAGAGGTTGTTAATAATACATTTTATAAAATAAACTAGAGGAACATGAGGCATAATGCTCTTAGATTCCTGTTGAATGTTAGAAATGTCATAAGAGGATGCCAAAATGTGATCTTGAGTCTACACATGATAAATATGTAATAATTAAAATGATTAGCAGAATTGCATAGAAAACTTGTTTAAGGTTTAAGATTAGCAATTGGAGAATCTATACACACAATATTTAATTTGCGATGACATGGTTAATTATTATGAGGAGAAGATAGCTAGGATGATGAAAGGAGATCTTATAGCCTTAACTGAGTATAACTTTTTTACAATTTTTACTGCAAACTACTAATTCACTACAGATAATCTATATATTGCAAGGCTTGTTAGGTAAAATTCATTTGAATATTAGAAATTCATACAATTACAATAAATAGAAAAATGATTTCCTTCACTTCTACGTAGATTATTATTTTACTACAGGTTTAGAGGGTTACGAATGGAAATGCAGAGTAATTCGCTTAAGGGGTAATCTACTAATTGGAGTTTGTTCTTCACAATTATCTAATTCAGTTGATTTTATAGTTAATAGATTGGGAGAAGTAAAAAAGAAGGAAGAAAATGACAATAGATATCATATTATTAGAAAGGTTAATTTTACTTTCGGAGAAGGAGATGTCATCCGATTTCAAATTCTACCCTTTATGTAGTGCTTAAGAATTACGAATGAAACAAGACATTTGACATTTTGTTTTAATAGAAATGAGTTATAAGAGATGGGAGATTAATATTTCAGTTTCTTTAGTCTTGAGTATTAAGGAGATGCTCTTCAATTTTTATGATATTAATTTTTATGTAATAACATTGCAATTTGATTCTCAACGACCGAGGAGCTCTGTGGTTAGGGGACTACGAGTCTACTCTGAACTTAGTATGATCATTATTTATTATCTCAAAGGAGTTCCTTAAAAGCAAAGGAATCAGGACAATCATAACAGTGGCTGCAGGGTTAAATGAAAAATATGAGGGAATAGTCCATCACAAAATAGAAATATTGGATATCGAATTAACCAATATTTCTTAATATTTTCAAACAGCCATTGATTGGATTGAAAGAGGATTTAACATAGGAGGAGTATTAGGTAACATTGATCTGTTATAAGAAGCTAAGTTCATTGTATGGCAGGCGTCTCCCGATCTGCAGCCATAGTAATTGCCTATTTAATAGAGAAGAAAAAAATGACTTATTATTAGGCCTTTACTTTTGTTAAATCTAAACGACCTCAAATAAATCCTAACAAAGGGTTTGCCAATTAATTGATGCAATTCGCTGCTAGACATTCTCAGCCTCCCATCCCAAAAACCTCTAGACCCAATCATTTCGAGTAGACATAAGACTAGTTTGAAAATAATTTCTATGCACCAGTTCATCGAAAAGGTTCAGCTGGGGTTATTTAATAAAATACTAATTTCTATAAATCTATTACTAAGTCGATGTCGTAAAGTAAAAACAAAAACAAATGAAATTCTATGAATACATATACAAAATTCGAGAAAACTGAATTTAATTAATTTTTGTTTTTAAATTCTTAATTTCTTTTACTTAATAAAAGTCTCTTTAGAACACTCTTTAGGAATAAATTTATTAGATTTTGAGATAAAAAGATTGACTATTGTTAAAATTCAATGATAGTTCTATCAGAATTCAGTTGATAATTTTCTGTTAATTCTGAAGCAATTTTCCATTTTTTAAATGAATAACCATCAAAATTATTCATTTTTAGATTTGAATAGAGATTAAATACTGATCTTGGCTGCTTTAAAAAAGTAAAATGATATGAATTTTAATTATATACTAAATAAGCACTTAATTGAAATAAAATATAATTTACAATTATTTTTCATGAATTTCTGGAAACTTCATGAGAGTAGGTTCAATTTATCATAAGGAATAGATTAGTTTATATAATAATTATGTTTATTATTCTAATTTGAATTTCTTTGTAGGGAGATCTTTTTTAAATAGAATATGGTTACATTTAGGTATTTTCACAAGAATATTTCGAGTGCTCTTGATAATTAAATAAAATACCTATCCTCTCTATATAGTTTTTTTGGTTTCTTTAGAAAATGGTAATTATTTTATTGGGTGCTAAGTATTGAAAGTATCCTTATGTTATTTTCTTTTTTTTAGATTTTCAGAAATTCTTAACTTTTGACGAAAAGTAAAGTTATTTTGTCAAAAAGAATACATAAATTCAACCAATTCTATGAATTCTTTATGAACAAAAATTAGAAACTTCTTGCTAATAGATGTCAAGCTATAATGGAGATTTATTTTAAATAAAAAAGATGAATCTAGTGTTTTTAGTCATAGTTAATCAAATTGTTCTGAATTGGTTCTTACTAATCCAATTTAAAAATCAGTCAAATCATCAGATATCTTTTTATCATTTACTAATTCTTAAGATGTACCAGCCTAATTTATGTAGCCATCATCAAGATTTATCATTTTTATTACATCTTGAGGGACATAATGAACATGGTTCTCCCAATAATTCCAACTATTCTTTAATGAGCTTTATTCCCTTTCTTCTTAGATTGGTACCGTTAATTGATTTTAATATCTATAATTCTATCTTTAAATGGTTATCTAAGAAGTCTGTAATATGTTTTCATTATTTCTTGTTTATACTATGTCGCAATCATCAAAACTTTTATTTGATTTTTTTTATTGAGTAGTATGTAACCAAGGATGTAGAACAAATCCTAATCACCATAGTAAATACATATACCTTCAGCAGACAGTCTTTTATTTGGATCTTTTTCCAATAGTCTTCTCAATAAATCCTGAATTAAGGGATTTAGTTGACTGAGAGCAGTGGAGTTCAATTTCGAATCAATAATCATTTCGATTGTATCTAGAATTGTTTCTTAATGAAAAGGCAATTACCCAAATAATAGCTGATACAGAATTATACCGGCTGACCAAATATCAACTACAATAATAGTGTAATTGTAATACTTTTCTCATCATATCCTCCACCCATAAATATTTCTGGTGCTTAATAAAATAATGAACCAGTCCTAGTCCACATATCAATTTTTTTTGTTACTTTTCCTTTCACTAAAAATCTTTTTGAGACTCCAAAGTCAATCAATTTGATTGAGAGTTAATCTCCTATTAGAATATTATCAGGTTTTAAATCTCTATGACAAACTCCTCTTTAGTGCAAAGAAAGCAAAGATTAAGCCAAATTTAAGGTGATCTATTAGATGTCTTCTTCACATAAGGATCCTATTCTTTATTCTAGACTAGGAAATGGACAGTATTCCATCACTAGATGATGCTCTTCTTTTTTTGAATTTATAAACAAATCTAGAGCTTTAACAACACAATTAAGATCGTTTAATCCACGATTTAGGTTAAATGTCTCCCTTATCGTGTTGATTACTTCTGTGTCTCCAGTTCTGAACACTTTGACAGCATATGCAATTCTGTCAGATGCTCCATAATTGGTATTTGGATCTTTTCTATAGCATTTCTTGACAATTCCATGGGCTCCCTCACCTAATCATAAATATTCATTTTACCTATTTACTCATCCCCATATTCATAGACGTCGCTAAAATGTCTAAATTATTAATTTATAGCTCTAGGTTAATTATTGGGAATAGAAGGAGATGAGTTTTAGCGACTTTGAATGGGACATGCATTTCTTCTCCTGTCATTAAATAGCGCTTTCTTTAAGGAAGCTCTTATAGCCTTTTAATTCTGCCGATTCATCCAGAATATATAAAAAAATTATTTTTCTTAATCAAATAATACTAACAAACATAGTTAGGTTGTAAATTAATGGTACCAATTAAATGTATAACACAGAATAATTCTTATTCTAATGCTTTTCTGCAAATTACTTATTTTAAGTTTACATTCTTAAAATTGTTTCTATATAAATTCTATAATTTCATAAATTAATATAGGAAAATTGTTAGGAATTTTAATTAATAGATTATTTATAAAAACATTAAATATTCACAAATGGATAGGTTCTGATCCAATGGAGTTAAGTAAGAATGAATCAATTATTTATCTTCACATAAGGAATTCATTGATTAGAAGTATCCATTTAAAAATAATTATTGTTTTCAACTATTCTATACAAAAAAGAATTATTTCTAGAAATAACACAAATAATATTATAGATACACTCTACGTTTTCAAAATAAGATGGCTGCCATCTATTTTCCACCTTATACATTTGTTAAGTTTCTAATGTAATTTATTCTGGCATCTGTTATGACAATTAGTATCTATTGCAATTCATTTTAAATATTTTATTTAAACATTAATTATTATGGATTAGCAAAAGCAACCCTTGGACCCTAAAGATTCAATTTTGAACATTTCATTAAAGAAATCCTCAGGTCAATTCATTTTCTTATCCAAAATATTCTTGAATAAATTTGAAAAAGTTGAATTGCATGGTTTGGGTGAGGCTACAAAGACTGTGGCAGCAGTGGCCGAATCTCTTTCAAGAAAAGTAAAATGTAGTTGCTATCTAAGAATTATGCTACGATTAAGAAGATAGAGACCTAAACATATACTCCAGATCAAGGTGGAAAAAAGATTAAATTGATTGCCATATTAGAAGTCACTGAGGAAGGAAAATAAATGATTGAAAAAGATTTATAAAGAAAGCTGCCAGAAAATAAACAATAATCAGATTAATGAATGTGATAGCATATATATTTTAATAGAAAGAGAAAAGTGTATAATATTTGATGAATGTGGTTTTCTAATATTAATTTTAGATTTCAAAAGTCTTTTTCCCATCCTTGATCTCCTTAGTTGTTGCCATCAATTTGTCTTACGGATTGTTCTTACTTGAGTAGATATAATACTTACTTTAATTTCATCCTCAATCATTCTACCATTTTATTCAAGTTACTTTATTTCTATGTCTGGTAGCAATTTGTCTGCCGGGGGTAGGTATGGTGTTTTAATCTCTTTTTCTAACAATTTTTCCTAAACTTAATCAATCAAAGCACTACCCAATCAAAATTTTCAAACCAAGGATTTCCCTTAAGACTTGCATAAGATCCTCCTAATCTCACTTCAGGAACTCGAGATAGCAATCTAAAATGTTATTAATTCAGTTTTACTAATCCATAAGCTTCTTGGCTTTTTTATCTTTCAAATAATTAGGATATGTAATATCCTTCTTGATGATTTCCTCATAAATTTCATAAGGGTCTTCGGCTTCTTCTCCAAAAGGAACCATTCCGCACATGAATTCATAGAGACATATACCAATGGACCATAAATCAACCAAACAATTGTATCCTTTTCCACAAATGATTTCTGGTGCCATGTCTATTAAATACTAACATTATGATAATACAATGTGGGGTTCCTATAATTGTGTAGGTACGAATAATTCCTTATTTTCCTTTGATTATTTTGGCAGTTCCCAAATCTATTAATTTTAGGAATCCTTTTTCGTCAACCATGAAATTTTCAGGTTTAATGTCTCTATAAATGATATTTTGGTGATGTAGATATTCTGTGATTAGAATCATAGAGGCAACATAAAATTGAGAATCATATGTTGATAAGAGACCTGAATATATTATGTTAAGAATTACCGATATCTCTAATCACATCAAACAATTCCATTCCTCGCACATATTCAAGGAGAAAATACACATCCATTGAATCCTTAAATGTTTTCATAAACGAGATGATAAATGGAAAATTGACAATTTCTAAAACCTGCTTTTCCTATTGTAAATATCTAAATTATTTATTAATTAACAATACTTTTCAAGAGTTTATTCATTAATTTAATTTTTGTTGAAAGCCTTCAAGACATACAATTGTTAATTATATTTAGCTTTAACTAAATAAACTGGACCAAATTGACCATAAGCAATTGTTTTGATATGAATCAGCTCTGATTTCTTAATATTTTGAGCTTCCTTCTTTTTAGTTTGATCTGACTTTTGTAACTTCTTTTCAAGAATTTTCTCATTCTTCTTAATGACTTCTTCTAATTCACCTGAAATACAATCAATAAAATTGTCAGCAGTAATTTCTGCAATTACTCCATCAGTTTCCATTACGATATCATCATCCAAACTAAATTATTGTTTAGATCTTATACATCTTAGCCTTATTGGTCTATAAGAAATACTCTTCACCCCAAGCTTAAGCCTTAGTTGCAACTGTAATACCAGACTTACTCTTTTTCAAACTACCTTCAATAATGACAATAATCTTTTGATTGGCTTGAGTACCCTTTTTCAGAATCACATCACCTGCTTTACATGAAGATATTTTCATCACATCCAACACTTTGTCAATTTAGGCTTTGGTTAATTTGCTTAATAATGCATTTTTCTCAAAGGCCCATTTTTATAAATTTCTAAATGTGACAACATGCACTTGATCTCCTAAGATCTTTGTTAAGGAATCTCTTCCCAATGCCAAACACTTAACGTCGTCCTCTGCTCTAACAGTCATTTATCTGACAGTGTTATAATACAAGGCCTATTCACCAAAAGAGTCACCCTTATATAGTTTTCTAACTTCTTTGTTTCCCTTAAGAACCGACACTGTTCCCTAGAAGATTATACTGAATTTCTATACCTCTTTGATTATGTAAAATGAAGATCCAGGATCGCCTTCATTTACAATAATTTAATTTTTATAGAACTTCTGTACAATTAAAACTGCAGCGATTGCATCCTTCTACTCATTTGTTAAATTATCTAGGTTTATTATAAAAGAACTTACGAAAAAATCTAACCACTTCCATAAATTTTCTGTTTTCTTCATATTCTTTTGTTATCATCTCCTCAACAGCTCTTCTGAAAGTATTTCTATCGATTCCCCAAAGATTACAATTCTCAAAACATTTCACTGATGCAGAACGAGGAGCATTGTACAAGAGAGCCAACTCTCCGAATCCATCTCCAGTTTTCAATTCTCTCTTGGCCTTAAAATTTTGAATTGAGTACTCATACCTTTTCATTAACTATAACTTCTAAACTCCCTCTTTATAAAATAAAAAAGCAGGTTGCATGATCTTATTATTTGAAGATATAAGTTTATGCAGCAGCTTCGCAATAGAACATCTTGTTTACGATATTCTCACTATTAAATATATATATAAACATTTTTACAGTTCAGCTTCACTCAGATTATAAAATACAAAATGGTTTTTTAAGCAAGTCAAAATGAAGGTAGTATCATTTAATGTTTTTTTCATATCTATTTTCTTGACATTCTCATGGATTACTTCACCACCTTCATTGATGTTGTGTTTGAAATTATGTAATTTATCCTTAAAGTTGATAAAATTAGTACTCCATCATCGCCTGATCTTTAATCATCATTGTCATCACCATGAATCTAATTGTCAGAATTGTTTTAAGACCTGGGATCCATATTTAATAAATAAATATATTAATATAAACAATATGATTACTCCTAAATAAAACACTTGGCAAAATCCACATAATCTTAAAGTCATTCTCTTCTTTGATTAACATATTATTTAGTTTCTAGAATATCTTGTTGTTCCAAGTAGGCCTAATATTTATAAACTTAGGACAAATCTTGTCTGTTATTTATTCTCTCTCTTTTTAAATTTAAAAAATAATATATCATTAGAGAAATTAAATAATCTCCAGTATCTATTTTGTTTCTACATTTCCAATTTACAGTCTTCCTTATATTAACTATTAAATTGATTATCATTTTATTTTCAGTATCAACTAGATGATTCTATTTTATTTGCATTTTTATAAAACAAGAAATAAACATCTGAGTTTATGGAGACAATTTTAATTAATCCAATTTTATATAATTTAATTGTATCTATTTTTATACAGTTTTTATTTTTCGGAGCTTTTTAGAACAAAAAAGAATACTCACTGGAGAGTCAAGTTTTTTAAATTATTATTTCCAATAGATTTGTTAAAACACAAAAATTAACGCCATGTTGGCTAAATAATCTAGATCCATGTCAAATTAATATAGATAATTTGAGTTAATTAAATAATTCCAAATTCATGTTTTGATTTTAATATAAACAAAATGTTTTCTATAGTTGATATTTATAAGAAATAAAGTTGTAAGTTCAAGTTATGGAGTAAATTTACATATTAATTGTTTTGAGTATTATAGCTTTAGTATCAATGCTTAAGAGGGATTAAGGATTTTAATTTTGAAATTACATAGTTCTGTAATTATTGAATTATAAAAATAATAAAATACAATGGCAACACTATTTTAATGTGATGGTGCAAACTGCATTGAAGCTTTTCTTGAAGTGGCCGTCTCCACTACATCTTCAATAATGGCAATAAATGGATTCCGAATAATATTTAGAGATCGTAATAAATTGCTATCGAAATTGAATAAAATTATTTATGGCATATCTATGAGTTAATTAATATTGCTTAGTGCCTATTTCATCTTTTGGGGTAAGTTTTCAATAAAACTGTAGGATCTGATTTTGTTATTTCAACTATTAGATGTCTTAGGATTTTGAATGAAATTTTATTATGTTCCTTGCTAGCAGAAATAGGATTCGAAAAAGACTTTTTAGATAAATTAGAAATCGTTTTGAAGATCCTAAGCGGGTTTGTATTTATAGAATGGTTTTGGACTGCAATTATTTCAAATGAAGAATATGAGTAATTTATTAGATAAATATTAAGCTATTATTGTTTGAAAATGGATTTGGTTTATTTATCTGGAACTACAGTAATTTTGACTCTGATGGCTAGTGGTTTTGGATTTTATGCACTGGATTAATTATAAATATCAAAGCAAGAATTAAAACCTGAAGATTAGAATAAGATGGATGAACAAGCCTTAGAAATTAAAATATTCTTGGGTTGTGACTTGTTGTCTGGTCTTATCCAATTTGGATGGGATTATTGGGCTAATATGAGTGCTTATACTATCGCTGATTGTAAATCATATTATGAGGCCTCGTCTATTACTAGCGTAATAATTTAATATTATTAAATAGATATTTGTTATATTTATTATGAAAGTGCTAACGCTAATGATATCTCCAATTGCTATTTATTATATTCTGTATTATAAACAGAGGTAGCAATTCAATTATAGGGCTGCAAACGTCTTAGACATTAATGTGTTAATAGATAGAAGAAGTGAATTAGCTGTTGAATTAACAAATGCTTGATATGATTTAGTTATATATATATATTCAGTTATTTATAAGGCTTTCGCATATTTGACATCTAACTGGTCCCTTAGTTCCATGAAGCCTAATGCAAAAATAATTACACCCAGGCTTCTTGCAGCTAAAGATTTGATTTGGTAAGAAACTATTTTTTATTGATTTTAATTATTCTTTAAACATTTTATCTATTTACTAAAATGGAACAAATTTTCTGAGAATTGAGCTTTTTATTTTTTATTGACAATTAAGGCATCTCAATGTTTTGCAATTATTGTTAATCTATATTTTGATATAATCCCCTACACATTTTTAATGATAACAATGAAAGCAATCCAACTAAACTAAGTCTTTTTCAACCATCACTTAGCATTTATCACACATTTGTTACATATCAAAAGATGATGATTAATGTGTTATTTCAGAGCTCTCCTAGGTTATTAAGTTTATAGTCAGTTTGTGATGATTTTTAATCTCATTTATATAGCTTTTGGTGTTGATTTCTATAAAATTCATGTAGTCATCAAAATTAATTGGTTTGTCTTGTATAGTAAATATATTATTTTCTGAACAGTCTTTAATAACCTTGATAATTTTTTATTTGGCTAGCTCAACATCTTTAATGAATCCATTAAACTTGCTTTGTAGAATATCTATTAATATTTCCTATCTGCTTGGTGCTAAGATATTCTTTATTGGAGATATATGATTTGTTAATATTTAGGGATATCCATTGTTTGTTTTGAAATTATTGTAATCATAGCCATTTGAGCAAATTGGGTTCATAAAAATAGAAAATTTATTTTTTTTTAAAGTTTATTTATGATGATCATTTTATTATTTTCCTGATTTTATGTAGATAATTAATGTCGAATCAAACATAATCTCATAACATAATAGATGTACTCCTATGAGTTCATTTTAACCTTTAGATTACTATGTTTGATTTATTACTCATAATTATTTTTAAAACTATTTAGATGATGAACAACATAAAAATATTATTAAGAAATCAATTAAATAAGTAAGGTACTGGTAAAACGTTACCTATTTATCAAATGATATAATACTCAATTACAAATTTTATAAATTATATATTTATTTAATTATTCTTAATGCCTCCTAAGCCGAAACCTAAGAAAGCACCACAAGAACCAGAAGATGAATTTACTAAGATGACTGCTTAAGAGCTTACATAGAATTTACAAATATTCAGAGATAAGTTAACTGAATTAAAGCAAAAAAGAAATTATATCCAAATGGATCGTGATATGGTTCAAAATTTTTTCTCAAATTGCTTATAAGAAATCTAAGAGCTGAATATTAAAATAGTGAACAAAGAAACTGAAGCCGAATAATTAGAGGAGACTCATAGAATCCAATTAAAAAGCTATTTATAAAAAGTATAACTATCAATCAGGATAGGTTAAACATCTTGAGTATGAATAAGAAAAAGCAAATGATGAAATCGAAAAAGATGGAAAGGAAGCGCATAATTTAGAAAACGATCATTTTTCTAAGAGAAGTGATGAATAGAAAAGATAAAAAACACATTTAAAAAAATTATAAGAGGAATATGAAAATTCATATATTCATGCTATTGAAAAGGAAGAAAAAAACAATAAAAAAACACTTGATAAATCAAAACAAGTTTTTGATGAAACTTTACAAAATATGGAAGAGAAATATAAAATGAGACTTCAAAAACTTAAAGAAGAATTAGAACTAAGATTAAAAGTAGAAATCCACGAACTTGAAGAAAGAAAGAATCTACACATCAACGAGTTGATTAATAATCATGAAACAGCCTTTGCTGAACTTAAACAATATTATAATACTATCACTAGAGAGAATTTAGAACTGATTAAAAATTAAAAGGAAGAAATAGCTAGCATCAATGCCAAATTATAAAAAAATAGCAAAATCATAGCTGACATGAAGGCCGCCAACAATAATATTCGAATCCCCTTGAAATAAGCTACTGAAGAAAGAGATATATTAAAAAATGCTCTTAAATAATTTTCTAAGGTAATATTCCCCATTATTATTTTAGCATAAAATGTCACTACAAAATTTACAGTCAAAAAACACTACTTTAACAGAGAAATATGCAGAATTAAAACATAATAGCAATGATTTAAATTTTAAGTATGACAAATTACTACGTGAAAAATAAGAATTGGAAGAAAAATTTGAAAGAATTGCTATGGAAGTTAAAAAACATACAGATTTATAAAATAATGTATTAGGTTAATAATTACAAAATATGTAAGACGGATTGGAAGAGAAAGTAAATACTTTGAAATAATTATTAGGAAGTTTAATTAAAGACTATAGTAGAAAGAACCAATATGGATCCCTAAATGTACTAATAATTAACAATCAAAATCAAAGAATCTATTGAGTAATTAATAATATTATTATTTTTAGAGCTAAAAACTAATTAGTCAAGAACCTTAGATATTCGATTCATCATGCTACTAAAGCATACAATGATTCAATTAGAGTCTATGAGGCAAAATTAGTGGAATTTGGTATTCCACCAGAAGAGCTTGGCTTCTAACCCTTAGCAACAATCACAAGTTCTATGCCAGCTGGATTAGTAAGTTAATGATTTTATAATTATACAATAATTTCATTATCATCTAACTTATCGTAATGTAGAATATCATTCTCTCTATATATATTCAAAACTTAAATTTTGTAATTTATAAGTCTAAAGAAAATATTAATAAAAAGAAATAATCCTTATTAATAAAACTTCATAATCAATTATGTGAATAATTTTAAAAAGATACTAAATGTAAATATTATTTTATGATAATTTCACTCTTAACAATTACTCTTAATGCATTTTATTAAAGAATTGGCCTTTTCGTTATTTTTTACACATTGATTATACTACAATTAAAACCATATTTTACAGCATCAAGTCCCTCATTTATAGCCTTCTATTTACAGCCTTTTAATCTGTCAATACACTCTTCGTTGCAATCTTTAAAATATTATGCACATACATCCTTGATACATTCTTGATATTCAGCTCTTTTGTTTCTCTCTTTCTCATCTTCCTCTCCATTATTTCCATTATTAGTGCCCTGAGTTTTTCCTTCTTATTTTTTTTTTAATTCTTCCTCCTTTTTCTTAGCTTCCTCAGCCTTCTTGGCATCTTCAGCCTTTTTTGCTTCTTCAGCTTTCTTAGCATCTTCTGCCTTTTTGGCTTCTTCAGCTTTCTTAGCCTCTTCAGCCTTCTTTGCTTCTTCAGCTTTCTTGGCTTCTTCAGTCTTCTTTGCCTCTTCAGCTTTCTTGGCTTCTTCAGCTTTCTTAGCCTCTTCAGCTTTCTTTGCTTCTTCAGCTTTCTTTGCCTCTTCTGCTTTCTTTGCTTCTTCAGCCTTCTTTGCTTCTTCTGCCTTTTTAGCATCATCTGCTTTCTTTTATTCCTCTGGGGTTAATAAGGAAGTTCCATAAGACAATTCTTCATTTTATTTCACATCTTTCTGTTGATTATATATAATATATTGTTACTTGAATATACTTTGTCTCAGCCTTCTTGTGTGTTTCAACTCTTTTTGTGGTTGCTAAAGCCAATAATAATATAATAAAAACAACGGATGTTCTCATATCCCCAAAAATTTTATTTTACTGAAAAAATATTAATAGGTTTGTTAATCATAAATTTAACATGGAAGTTAGGTGTTCTCAACAGTGTTGATTAATTTTTATATAATTCCATTCTATGGATTTGAAAAAAGGAGTATAAAAAAGTATTAACATATGTCATTTCATATAAACTGTCTGAATTTAATAAATTTTAACAATAATTATATTAAATATCACTTCTCAACCTCTTTAAAATAAAGTAGAAACTGTAAAAAGAAATAGAGAAAAACAATATGCATATTAAATTTACACATGAATATCGCTTTAAGAAAGAATAATTAGAATAATAAGACAATATTTCATTGATATTATTGAAATAAAAACTTCATAAGGAATTGAGAGGCTTTTAAGAAATAATGACGTCTAAATTATCAGTAGATCGTTTCAAATTGATTATAGGCACCATCTCCAATTGCAAACATTAAACTCTTGAGAGAAAAATGAGGAGGAAATGAAAAGAAGGAAAGAACCAACATGGAATTCTACTTATTTTATTAAATCATGAAAGAACTAAAAATAGAGCTGCATAATAAGAAATTAGATCTGATATTTAAAAACTAATGAATATGATCCAAATTTTTCTAATAGTGAGTCTGTTAAATAATTGTAATTATTTTCACTAATTATATATTACACTAGAATTCACTAATTTAGGTCCTTTGAATTTCTACCTTAAAATAAAGAATTATGTGTTTTATAAAAAATAAATATTTTAAATACAAGATTTTTAAATGATATATATGGTTTAGCAGAAGAATTTCCCATTTCCATCATGATGATGATAATTGAATTTCCTAATTGGAATTATGTTTGTTTATTGATATTCTATTTTAGAAATATAATTTATTTTATATTAAATAATTGGATAATTTTTTCATACTAATTGTTCTATTAAAGGTTTTCATTGTCTGCATAGAGAAATGCATTTGAATACATCTATGCATTGTTTTTTTATTAGCAGGTAAACAAAAATAAGTTAATGAATAGAATAAGAAAAAGGATATTTTTTACAAAACAATGTAAAATGAATATTTAATATTATTATTATGATTGTTGTACAAACTATAATAGTGATCTATAGAATAAAATATTTAATAAAATGAAAACTAGGAATTCTGATAGACAAAAACAGAGAGAAGACTTGTCTGTCACTTGTTAAGAGGTATTCACCACAAAATTCTCATAAATATCTCTTCCTATATATATATTATTTATACACTATAAAATAGAATGTATCTATGAGCGAGTACCCATTTCCTAGTGCAGCATAAACACCAATTAGAAGAAGAGGACCAATCCATAAGAAACCTAAACAGGTATTGATCATAGTAATATGAAGACAATGATTAATTTGAAAAAACACAAATCTTAAAGGTAATTTATCTGCTATGATGACAAAGATTTAAATATTCCTTAAGAATACTAATCTATCCTATAAAAACATGTAAATATAAGTTTATAATAAATGAAGAAATCTGATGATGATAGAGAATCTGATGAAGAACAAATTAAATATGCCATTAACTACTTATATAATGACTTATTATAATGTTTGGAAAAAGAAAAAAAATGAATTAATTAATTTTATAATGCTCATATAAATTCTTTTATTGCAACTCAAAAGTTCTATTTTAAGCTATTCTCAAACCTTATAAGCTCAATTAATATGATTAAACATCTTAACATAAGAAAATAAAAAGAATTTCGAAGAAATATAGAATGGAAATTTCTTAGAAGAGAATTGCGTGATTTTTTTATTTAATGTAACAGAGCCCTTCTGATTTGATTAAAATAGTTATTAGAGAGTTGTTTTAAAGAATACCTTCAATCAGTAAGAATTATTAAAATAGTTTATGTTGTCTTGACTTTAACTTTGATTGTATTTAATTGGAATTAATTTATGAAGATAATGATTATTATAGTAAACATTTAGAAATAAAGAATAGAATCAATGTAATAAAATTAAGAATTTCTAAATTATTAGTATCAAAAAAGAAGGGTATTGTAAATGTGTTTAGAATGAGAAATTTAATCTTTACAATAATTCTAATAAAACTATAAAACAGTAAATCTGATAAAGTATTTCAGCTTCTGATATAATGAATATTTTAATTATTAAAACTTTTACTTTAATCTTATTTAAAATTACATTAATTTGTAGTGATAAAATATTAATAAAAAAAATATTTCTTGGTAAATCAAAAAGAAATAGATCTTAACAAAATAATAATAATAATAATAATACTTTAAACTTATCAAAACCACTACTTCAAACTCAAAATAATTTATTATTAAAATAGATTTTAAATGAGTTATTAAAAGGAGGCATTTCATAATAATATATCAAGTATTGCGTAATAATATTCAACTAATTTCATATAATTTCCAAATTATTCCATTTTTTATGCTAAATAACTTATATCTTGTTTTTTTATATAATTATTTAGAATATTGAAATAGAGACTCAATATTAATTGAAACTAACTCAATAATAGATTTACAATTTATAGATAATTATGTTATATTATTAGTTATAATGTTGTTCAGTCATAAACAATAAAATGAAAATTTATAATTAATTAATCTTTCTCATAATTATAACCCATGCAACTATTTTCTTAGTTCATATTACAAGGCTTACATTGTTATATTGGGTATTACTGGTTATTACTTGATAGAATTTGTGCTTGGTTGAGGTTATTGTTTCTACTGCCTTGGTAGTCTGGCAGATTGATGAGGAGTGATTTTGGGTTTAAAAGAGCACTCTTTATTGATAATCTTTTCTTTTTCCTCTAAATAAGTTTTGCTTGTTTCTTATTGCTTTTGTAATTTATTTTTTTGCCATTATTCATTTCTCTCTAAAAAGGATGTTTGATTTAAATAATTGGGATATTTCTTCTTAGAATATAATAATACATTAATTTATGGTTTAAATGTAAGTTCTTTATTCTCTTTTTCTTCAGGTGTCGGAGTCATTTATTGCCTTATTGGTTTAGCAATTACATGAGTTTGACTTTTATTGATTAAATCACCAACACATACTTTCTACATATGAAATGAATTGTTTTTCATTCGATCTAACATCTTTGTTAGATTGATTTCAATGCTTTTTGATCTATTAGGTGATTCATCGTTCATTTTTTTTAACCGAATAGTTTAATTATAAAAATATTGATCAATTTATTAGCTAAAAAAATAAAAAAGTCATAAATATTCAAAGTGTTTTCAAAGCATTAAATCGCCTCTTCATATTGACC
>NW_001799400.1:371795-400519 GCF_000165425.1 Paramecium tetraurelia | reverse complement strand
ATGACAAGAGCATGTTAAGGCTGTGCAATATCACAGCATTTAATTTTCTCTTGATCTTGATCAAAAATTACTAAGCATTGTACTTTTGAGAAATGTTAGACATCAAAATTTTAACGACTGATGGCCATCAACCTTGTAACGATATATTGCAATAGCCTATTCATATTGATCCATATGGAATAAGCATATTGACCTTGAAAAAATTGATTTAAACACCCCTTTGATTGATATAAAGAATTTTAAAATTGAGGATTAATACTGAAAACTGTGTCATAGTATTTTATTGCCTATTCAAATTAATCCGTATCCTGTATTGATAAAATAATCTATTGTAAATAGGATTCGACCTTTAAGAAATGATTCCATTATATCTATGCCATGTAAAGTTTACACATATTATGGATTGATAGCCAAAGTTTCATTAAAATTCTTAATGCATTTTAAGTATCCCCCATAGTGAATATCCTCAAAAGATAGAATAGACATTCTTCAAATTTTTCATCACCTATTTTATTTGTAATTAATTTCGCATTTTCCCCTAGTTTATCACCTTTCTTTCATTACTATTTCATCACATTTTATTTCATCCCCTATTTTATCATATGTATTTCATCAAATATATCATAAACTATTTTATAATTAATTTAGGTGATATAACTGAATAAACATGATATAAAATAAGAGATGTTATTGGGGATGGATTCAGAAATACAATTGGGTAAATTAAAAAGATGGAATGTGATTCAGAATATCATTTTAAAAAAGTCATTAGAAAAAATTGGGGATGAAATAGGGGGATAAATATGAAATATAATAAAAAGAAATTATGATATTGAATTCTAATGCTGTTTAAATAGAAAATTATATTCAAAATAGAATTTTATATATTCTATCAAAAAAGTCATAATAAAATATCTGATTGAATAATTAATGCTCATAGACATGCATCTTTAAAAAATTGAAGAAAACATACCTTTGGAATTCAAGAAGCTAACATCTTAAGGATCGATAGCCAAACCTTAGTTAAAACATTATCGCCCATTGAATTTGACCCATTTTCTGTATTTAACAATTTCAATATCTTATGTTGTTATAAATAAATAAACTTTTAAAAAAATTGAAGATAAAAAACCATTGGAAGAAAGGGGATTAACCCACTTAGAATAACTTTCGGATTTCAAGAATCTCTACGAAATTGATATTATCTAGATATAATTAAAAAGGTGATAAATTGTATATTAAAATTATAATATCAAAATGAAATAAAATTACTCGAATTATTTTCTTTTAGAAATGAAAGAGAAACACCTCAATCATCCATGAACAAATTAGAAATATAATAATTCTGACTCATAGATTATTTTAGTAAACATAGTTAAAATAAATTTTATAGAAAACTTTTTAATAACATTTATTTGAACTAATATTTTATCCAAATATATCTATATACGAACAGCATATTATTTAAGAAGAGATATGCTTATTTTAACTTGTTTACGAATTATTTATGAACTTCTCAATTAATTGTTAAAATAAAAATTAATGTAAATTCACTTTTTTTGATTGTTAATTTAGAGATAACTTTTGAGAAGATATTATCTGAATATTGATTACAATTACCCATGAATAGTATTAGAATATCTTATTTTTCAGAGGAGTTTAAATTTACTGAGAATTTACGGATTAATTACACACGAATAAGTTTGTATATATTTTTAAATATAGATAATTACTTATTTATTGTTAAGGAAGTTCTAATAGCTTCTAATCTAAGTTGATTAAATAATATTTATATTATTATGCAAGCTAAGAGGGACATTGCTATTGAAATGGAAATGATGATAGATAGCACGGAACATTTAACTAATTTAAGGGGGGATTCACATAAGGATTAAATAACTGATTTGGATGTGGAGAACTAAAGTATGAATCGAAAAGCGAGTTAGATTGACTTGGAGTTCTAGAAGCTTTTGTGTTCATTGATGGAGTCTAAATTAAGTGAGAATACAATTTCGTAAGTAAGTGCTTCTATCTAATCATAGGTTCTTGACTTGTTAAAGAGATTAACTGGTTCTCTGATTATGGAGATTCCTAAAGGACCTTAGATTATTTAAAGCCTTTACTTAATCATATTAGTAAGAAAATCAACAATCAAAAGAAATTTTCCCTTCTGTCCATTGTCGAGTGTAATAGCGAGGATCAAAAAGTTAATAAAGAGAGTGAATAAGTTGTTGTTGAGGAGGTTGAATTGGTTTCAAGAATCGAAGGATATCCAAATAAAAAAGGAATCAGCATTTCATTTATACAAATCTGAATGCAAGAGAATGGATGATCAGCCTGAGTCGTTAACGAGGCAGCTATCATTTGAATAATACAAGGAACCTATCTACAGACAAATCACAATAATATAGGGATCAGGATTAATCAAAATATGATTATAATATAAATCTCAAAGGTTCTAAGCAGATAATTTTTCTATTTCCTTCTAAAATCTTTCTTATACAAATTTATTTTTAAAATGAATTTATCTATTTCTCATCGAAGTTTGAATGTTCATGCGTTCATTTCTTCTTTAGATTTGAGAATAGATGATTTTTCGAGAGGAGCTCTATTCGGTTTAGAATACCCTGGTTTTTCTATTTAAATATCTTGATGATGCTTACTTGATGGTTTCCAGATTCTGGATGTGTAAATTGCTGGCTTCATCTAAAAGATTAACTATTTTGTCATTAACTGATTTGTGGAAGGAGGTCTGTAGAGATTTGACTCTAATGATATCATCCTCTTGGGTTTCTTATTTGGAATTTAATCGTCTTTCTGTAGGTAGTAGGAACTTTTAGGAGTTGATTCTTGAACTGCACTTGGTAGTACAATTTGAAAGAGGAAGAACCTTTTAGATTTCAGTAAATTCATCATTGATTGGATGAACATGTTTATTGAAGTAGACTTCAAAATCTTTGATTAATTAATCTCTGCCTTTAGTTTTTTGTTTACTGAGAACTTCTGAGAGTTGAGACAATCTAGTCATCTGATAGATTTGATTATAGTATTTATCTGACCATAGTTAATTATTGTACATAAACCCTTGATTCTTCTTCTGTTGATTCAAATACTCATTCTGTAGTCTGTTACTTTTAATCTGTTGTAAGACTTAGCCATAATCAGCCTTTTCTGCAATGGATTTTCTCAACCCTCCAATCTTCTTCAGTTACAAATAGTAGAGATCTGAGTGAGCTTTTTTTACATAGGTTTGGAATGTTTTATGTCTTTACAAGAAGGCTTGATCTGAGACAATGTTGGGGACAAGGAGAATGTGCTTAAATTTATTTTGTTCTTTTGACATTAATTTATTATTAATATAAGGCTAGTTAGACAGAAATCTGACTGATTGCATTGGCGAATTAGGTAGGAGAAGCCTGTAATTTCAGAGGATTTTCGAATGATGATGGAGGAATAGAAGCCATTTGAGGAGTAGATTGCGCCAAATAAATTAATAAACCTATATATATAATTTTTAACGAACATATGCAATAACGGAGACCTAAGCTGAAATCTTTGGATAATAAAGAGAATCAACACACTTCGGAAACTCCAATACAGAATCGCAAACTGTTTAGGAAGACAACACCAAAGCTATTGTAGCCATTACAAATGGATTAACACATAAGTTCAAGGGAACCTTTGACTACAAAAGTGGAGGGACTACACAAAATCAGGCTAAGAACCTATGTTAATACTATTGAAAATTTAGTGAATGATAATTTGTTAAAATTGATTCCTCCCACTTGTGATGGGAGTATTTACTCGATTGGATAATCAATAGGTAAGGGGAGCTATGCTACAGTAAGACTTGGAACTAACAAGTAAGGGTTGAAAGTAGCAATAAAAGTATATGAAAAGTTATTCTTAAAAGGCGAGAGACTCAATAATCTTGTCAAAGAAATCAGTGCATTGAAAGCACTTAATCATGAGCAGATTGTTAAATTATTAGATGTGTATCATTGTGGAAGCACAATAAATTTAGTATTGGAGTACTGTGGAAACGAGAGTCTCTTCAATTTGGTGAAATAACATAGAGCCTTATCCAAGGATTATGCATTCAATATCATTCATCAACTATTGAAGATCCTAGTATACATCCACGAGAAGAATATATGTCATAGAGACATCAAGCTTGAGAATATCCTGATAACCAATAAAAGAATTAAACTCATAGATTTCGGGTTTAGTACTATATGCAATAGCATTACTTGTCATTGTGGTACTCCAAGCTATATGTCACCTGAAGTAGTCACAAAGCAGAAGTATGATGGGAGGACAACTGATATATGGGCCTTGGGAGTCCTTTTTGTTGGTTTATTGTAAGGCAGCTTCCCATTTAAGGGTTCAACTGAAAAAGAACTCTTCTTTAAAATCAGGAATAATGAGTATACCATTAATAGTTAGGATAAGGATGTGAGAGAGTTTCTGAGACAGGTCTTTGTTTTGGATCCTCATCATCGATCAACTGCCAAAGAGGTAATCATTTATTGCTTTTATTTTTAGTTACTATAATGCGATGTTTTTAGAACTATGTGAACTTTATTATTATTAATTATAAATTATTATTTTCCGAAATGGTAACTTCTCATCTTATTCGAATAGTAACCAATAAACGATATCAACGTTGATGAAGTTTTGAGGGGATTGTCAGCCGTTGAAGGAGCTAATGGTTATGTCATATTCAATTAGGATTGTAATTTAAACAGAAACCATATATTTTAGGTATTCCATTGAAAAGATCAGAAAAGAACATCTCTTATGAAAAGGCTGTTCACATGTCTGCTTTGGTTGCTGATTTATGGAATGTGACTAAAAAGTGCATTTAGAGGGATTTGAGGAATCAAGATGTATTTACTTTATTAATCTCAAAAGAACGATTTGGAAGTCATCAGAATCAGAACTAAAGCTTAATCAGAATATATAATTTCACAATGTATTAAGAGTTATATCAATTAGAGGGGGATTATACTATGATCGGAATATAATTATGCGGCAAGGCAATCGAGGAAGCCAAATCGGCTGCAGCTGCAGAAGCATAGGCTCTTGCGGAAGCAGAAAAAGCAAAAAAAGGAGATAAGGAATAAAGTTGATTTACAGTAATAAATATTGTTCATTTAATATTCCACTAATTTATCATCGTATTAGATCAATATTTGTCGATATCAATTAATAAAATCATGCAGTATAAATAAATGTTAATTATTTTATGAATTATTAACAACTCGTATATTGGGAAAAATAGGGCTATGATCAATTATGTGGTGTGCATTGCATCAACTCTCTTTTATAAGGACCCTATTTTAATGAGGTTGATTTAGCAACGATTGCTCAAGAATTAGATAGATAGGAAATCGAATTGCTGGGGAAAACAGGGCATCGTTACAGATCATAGAATGTTGCAGAAGATGGGAATTTCTCGATTTAGGTTTTAGCTGAGGCTTTAAAAAAGTTAGGAGATTTGTATATTGAATCCGTTGATTCAAAAATCAACCAAAATTAAGACTTGAGGTATTTGATACCCTTCATATAAATTAAGTCAAGAGAGTGGATTTATATGCAATTCTTAAGCTCATTGGTTTTCAATAAGAAAGATTGAAAACGTTTGGTACAATCTAAATTCAACCAATAAAAGAGGACCAGAAATAATTAGTGATTTTTATCTATCAGCATTCCTACTATCAGTAAAGGAGAATGGATATCAAATCTTTGTTGTAAAGGGTGTTTATCCCCCTCCATAATTGGATGTATTTATAATCTCATCATTCCTTAATAGAATATCGATTAGAACGATCGGTAAAAGGTTCTTACTACCTAGTTCATTAAATAAGTTCACGATAGAAGAGTTAAGAAGAAGAACTATAAATTGAACATAGGAGGCTCAGATGAAGTTGAGATGGAAAAGGCATTAAAACAAAGCAAAGGAGAGAAATATGTACTTATGGGTAATATTTTAGGAATCAACAGATGAGGAATTTGAAGATGTTCAATAACCACAGAAGAAGTAATCTACTCCCAAATTTCAAGGATAGGGCGTTTAATTTTAGAATTAAAAATCAGCAGTAAATTATCCAAATTTTAATATTGATCCACTCGATGCTGAGTATAGATCTATTATCTTAATGACACTTGAATAAGTAAGATGCTATTGATACATAGTTAGAAATTTAGTATGTAATTGGAGGAAGGCTTAGTTATCCTATTTTAGTTGCCTGGTGGATAAAATAAACAATACACTTTTAGTTATGATGCGACTGTTGAAGTATTTCATGTTTGATTATATAGGATCTTTACGATTTCATTTTCTTCGAAAGCAGGCAACAACCTATGAGATTCATTTTGATTTGCCCAATTCAAAAACTATAACTTCAAGATGTTTCACAATAACTCTTGGATATTGGCATAGACACAATGACCTAAATTATTGTGAAGAAGGAATGAAAATTTTAATTATCAAACTTCAACGCATATTTATTCTAGAAAATTAACCCATTCTTTGTTTCTTATAAAGGGTGAAAATTTTGATTGAAAAATAATTATTATCAATAATTTATAATGCTTACTGATTCTTCATTATTTTACAGTTTCAGCAAGCAAACAGCTGTAAAGGTTCAATTAGTGTTTTTGGATATTAAAATTGGAACTGAAAAACCGAAACGTGTCATTATTAAACTGTTTTATGATGAAATGCCAAAAACTTGTGAAAACTTTAGAGCATTATGTACAGGAGAAAAATCTAATCCATGTATGATATCAGATATCTAGACAAGATGTGAAATTAAATTTTAAAGACGTTCCTTTTCACAAGGTTTATAGCAATTTCATGGCCCTTGGTGGAGATATCTTGAATAAGGATGGCACAGGATAATGTAGCATATATGGACCAACCTTCAAAGCAGAACCAAAACGATTCAAGCATGATTAGAGAGGGCTGATTTCAATGTTTAATGATGGAAATGGCAATATAGGATCTTAATTCTTTTTCACTTTTACAGATTGCTCATGGGTTGATGGATTGCATTCGGTTTTCGGAAAGATCGTTGAAGATTACAGTATATTAGACGAGTTGGAGAAAAGTAATAATTAATTTTTATTGTTTAGTCTCATCAACAAATGGAGCACCAAAAAAATTAGTAAGAATAGTTGATTCAGGTGTAATAATGTGAAAAATAGTGAATTTAATTTTTCATTTAATTCTTTTACCTTCATGCCATTCTCCTTCAATAATTTACCCATCTGCAAAAATCAACTATCCTTTCCCATGCTATTTGCCCTCAAACCAATTTCCAACATACTTCTTTCCATCATTCCAAATATAGGTACCATACCCATGTTTTTTATCATAGATGTAATCCCCTTCATACACTCTACCATCTGGCCATTTGTACTTACCTTTTCCATGCATCTAATTTGCCAGCCATAGACCCTCAAAACTTCTTCCATCTGCCCAATTATATTTTCCAAAACCATTAATTTTATTATTTAACCATTATCCTTCATAACTACTCCCATCTGGCCACAAATATTTTCCAATCCCCTCTTTTTATCCGTTTTTATATTCTCCATCATACTTACTACCATCAGTCCATTTTTCCACTCCATTTCCATGTTGTTAATCTTCAAACCAATCTCCCTCATATTATGCTCCATTTACATGAATATATATCCCCTTTCCATGTGCTTTATCATCTTTCCATTCTCCTTCATCTAACAATATTTTGAATATATACATATATCTCCATCAACATGATAAAATTTACCCTTACCTTCAGCCTTGTTATTTTTCCACTATCCAACGTATTTTGCCCCATCTTTCCAAATTTATTCTCCAAACCCTTCTCTTATATCTCCAATCTTATTGTAATAAACATTTTGTTACCCACTCTCCTTTATAAATGGCTCCATTTTCAAATTCATATTAATGTTAACTCTTTTCAAATGATTGTTTGTTCACGTTGTCTTCGCTACAGCTCTCAACAACTGCAGACTTTTTGGCCTCAAAATATCTTGATGATCCTGGTAATTGCTTTCCTGGTGTTACAATAGGAGTATGCAAAGGTTATTCATTTATTTGGAATTGGGTTAACTTGCTTTTGGAGTTACTCATAGCCTGCATCTGTTCATCATTTAGTTCACCATTTAATGAAATTTATTGAGGATTCTTTGCTGAAGTGATTACTTATTCAGTGTCTTACTAGCTTTCTGCGCATTAGCATTAATTTCCCATTATAAAATGTATTTTCTCTATTATAAATAATAAAATAAGAATATAAAATCATTCAATCTTTGCTGTTAGTATCCACATTGATATGTTTCTTAAGAAGGCTTAACTTTACATTATGTTTTGACTAAATAATTTCAAATGAATTTATAGTTCTTTTTGATTGCTGCTATTCTAAAAAAACCAAATGGTTAATTTAAGATTATTTAGCATTTGAGAGAATTTACAACATGATTTCGACTTGTAGTAGATCAGATATAAAATATCCAAGAGACATGATTTTTTGCGAAATAAAAAAATGTTTCATTTTGAGTGAAGAATGATCTTCTTTGCTCATGCTTAAAAAAACTTTATTGATTCATTAATTTAAGGTTCTGTTTAATCTTATTGATAAATTAACTATTATTTAATAATTATATATTAAATAACTTTATAATTATATATAATTTTTTAATAAAATAACCTAACCTTAATATGAAAATTCTGTAAAAATTTAACAGAATTTTGGTGAAAAATATAACCCATTTAAATAAAACATCTCTTGCTTTCCAATCCAAGAAAATTATTTTTTCTTGTTACGTCTTCAAATTATATTAAATAAATAAATAAATAATTCTGCTTTTGTAACTCTCAAATTTTATTTATTTAGACTTTATTTTCATTATCAATACCAGAATCTAAAAAATCACTCTATAAAATGATTAAAAACCACCAAGCTGCCAACAGGATTCTTTATTTTCTTTCTTGTTAGTTCAATAATAAATTTGCATCTAACAAACTCAATTAAAAATAAGTAATAATTTGAACTGAAAATGAGAGAAAAATATAACTTATTATTCATGTTTTAATGGACATTCATAATAATTATTCAATTTAAAACTAGTTGTCCATTTTAACATTCATAATCTGTATTAGTGATATTCATCTGCTTTTCATGAATTCCTTCATGTTCCTCAATGGTGGATTAAACATGCGGTAGGACATATGAATAATCCAAATACTCATTATCCCTAATTTACTTGACTGTATCTCCTTCTACAATCATATCTACAAAATTGTTTTGATGCTATGGTTCATGCATCTGAGATCTTTCATCAATAAAGATTTTTTAGTGAGCCGGTGCCATTCTCTTTTTTATGTATTCTTACTGTTTAAGCAAGAGACGCAAAAACCCCATCCTCTTGTCTCCAACATTATTGAAATCAACTAAACCTTAGGCTTTCCTAAATATTGAATGAATATGACTACCTTAATAGATAACGATAATCCTCTAAGGATTTTTTTGGAACTCCTACCTTCTCGGCAGCTTTATTTAAGCTGTACTTAATTTTCTTGCCATTCGCATCAATCTCTCCATTTTTATATAGGCTTCTCCATTAATCGACCTTCTGCTTAGCCTCCTTGATAGAACGCTCTTTAACTCTTTTAATAGGCAGATCTTATTTGCACATTTTTTTAAATGAATCGTATTTTTAATTTATTTATTAAACAAATTTAGATAACCATATAAATGTTCAAACTACTGTATATATTTAATTTATCATAAAAATGATAGATCTATCTTAAAACTACTACAATATTTTGGGTCACAATTCAAATGATGGAAATCAAAATGATTACGCTCTATTTTATCACCTAACAACTATACATTAATTGTTATTGTGTGCAACCTAATTGTGATTTAAACCATGTTTTTTGTTACAAGTTTGGGTAGATAATTCTTGGAAGATTTGAAATGTAATTATTGATAGTATTATTAAATTTATGATTAATATTAATTCAAATAATAAAAACATTTTTAGAAATATGCATTTTTTTATTATTAATAATTAATTTTTAACGTATATGAGTATTTTAGTTAGAGTGGAAGGAGCTTCAAAGGATCTAAGAATTATGTACCCAGAGCCTGAGGAGATTCAACTCAACTTCTGTACATTAATAGATTTAGAATTTACAAGTTTTTCGAACAAAGAGGAAGTGATTGTTTAATTTTAGTTGAATGATGTTGTTGCTCTCAAAATTCAAACCCAAGAGGTTTTACTTTAATTGGATTCAACAAGGAAGCGATTCATGCTTCAATGCTTGGTATATCCAGGAGAACAAATGGTCTGGGTATCTTGCATGAACAATTATGTGGTGACAGAGAAATCTCTATATCATGCCTTGATGGGCAAAAAACCTCAATTAGAAACAATCACTGAAGAGGATGACCCTGCTAGTCCAAATAAAAGAAAGCCTGGAAAAGAAAACAAACCAAATGCATAAAAATAGAGTCACTCTAAAAAAATATCTCCTGGAAAAACAAAAAGTCCAAAAAAAAAGGATCAGTCTACAAGTACAAGTAAATTTAGAAATATAGAAAGCACAAAAAAGAGTACTCTTCGTTGGTCCCAATCCATGATCCAAACTCCTAAATCTCCGCTGAAAGGAGACTATGTTGATGCCTTGCTCGCATAGTTGATTCAATAGAATAA
The DNA here is from genome assembly GCF_000165425.1 of Paramecium tetraurelia. NCBI lineage: Eukaryota > Ciliophora > Oligohymenophorea > Peniculida > Parameciidae > Paramecium > Paramecium tetraurelia. The sequence continues at coordinate 389,785 of NW_001799400.1, read as the reverse complement.
TCGAAAGAGTAAATCTAGAAAGAGAAGACCCTCCACCTCATATCCTCTGAGACCTAAGATTGATAGTGAAGGAATGATAGATAGATAATGGTTGGAAGAAGAAATGATAAACGAGGATTTATGAAATAATTATATATCTTTAATACTTTATAGAACTACTATTTGTAATACTTAATCAATAATCTTATCTTACTATCATACAAATTTCATTCAAGTTTTATGTAATCACTAAAGGGCTGAAATATTTATAACCTAAATTGTTATTTATAACTAATCTTGAAAATTAGATAGGATTGAAAGTTAAAGTTTGATGATTACTATTTTGAATAACCATTTTTAATAATTATAAGTAAATGTAATCCAAAGTATCCTTATTTTTCAACAATAATTTAATAATAAAAAAGCAAAAATTAAAGAAAAGTAGAACTTATATAATTGCAAAATAAATGCTGATAAAATTAAGAGTCTTATTAAAAAGTATTAGAAGTGATTAAGTTCGACTTCCATCTATTTAATCTATGAAAATACTAATAATTTGAATTAGGATATTCAATTTTTTTTGGATAAAATGAGAATCAATTTAATTGATACAAAATGAATAATAAATGCTAAGCCAAAATTAATATAATGATCTAAAAACAAAGAATTAATAATTATTTTAAATTTATAGAAAGAACTAAAAGAGGAAAGGGAATTCTAGAAAAAGGAGAATTCAAGGTAAATGGTTAAATTTCTTAACTTTGTACAATAAATTGAACTTATGATTAATATTAAATATATTATATTAGATACATATTAATAATTATATGGGTATTTGTGCAGGAAAGTCTTAGTAAAGAGAGAATCTAGTGACAGATATTGAATCGATACCTATTCTAACTTAAGGTACATTGGACTTTAATGTGAAAATATCGGGCATTAAGGTAAAGATGGACAATCTGGTATTTTTAATCTAGTGATCATAGTATTATAGCCAGCTGGCAAAATATCAATGAAAATAGGTGAATATGACTAATTTGAAACAGAATGCTCGAAAGAACTTTACGGAAAATTATATGTAAAAAGTGATTAAATGCTATAATGTAGTTTAAACAGACTCATGCATTTTAAATGTCTACAACAGAAGAACAATTGAAGAAGTAGCATCTGATTGTGACATTGTTGACACCGAATAATGAGAATATAGCTTCGATTTAAATTAATTTGTTTTTAATAGCAACTGGGCCACAGCACATGGATTACGAATATACTGGTTTAATTAATAAGAAATCATAATAGGGTAAAATAAGCTTTGATTTTAAAATTGCATAAATCATTAAAGTAAGCATTGTGCCGTAGTTGATGGAATTTAATATGAACGAACCACTAATACATTCAGAATATTATTATTCACTTAAAATGGTCACTTCAGTCTTGTGTTTTTAAAGCGAATACTCAGATGCATTCTTGAATCCAGCCTATCAAAAGAATTAATAATCCACAAATAATAGTGCTTAAGCCAAATAATAAGTTATCAAATAAATTGTGTACAAATAATCTGGAGTTGAAATGACCGTCGAAGTGCCCCTCATAGAAATATCCTCCTCTAGCATTTAAGTGTGTTTGTGGTACAATGAATAAGCCAACAATGTGACATCAGGAATGAACAAAACCCAACATACTCTTATAGCCGAAACATATTTCAATCTTAATCAAATATTTACTCAAGCATTAAATAGTGATCAAGTATGTTGTCAATTTATCCCTGTAGATTTGTGAGAATAATTTAAAAGTGTATAAGATTTTGTATCAACAAACGAATAGGAGATTATGGAATCATGGAGTGTTGGAAGGCAGTTTGAATTGTAATCTCTAAGTCATTATTCCAACCTATTTAAATCAATAAATTGTAGGTGTGAGAACTGACAAAGGGATATAATAAGGGAGCAGTGTTGTAAATTCAGGAAAGATGCCAGTGAAGGAAATCCAATAATTAAGTCAGTCAGGGCAGCAATTATTAGATATTTAATACAAGATACAAAATTGTTCATCAAACAATGTAATAGTATCCTATTAATTTAGTTATTTCTTAAATCAGAATTAAAGAACCATCAAACTGTCCAATTGAATACTATCTAAACTATATTAAAATAGAGTGATAAACAGTCGATCATCTGTTTTGAATATAAATCTCAATAGGATCTGTTCAACGCTCAAAAATTATTAATTGAAATAGCCTCCAAACTTTTAGAATCTGCAGATTAACAAGAGGAAACAATTAGGGAATAGTATTACGTTCTCATTAAGTTAATTTTAAATAGAGGGGAACTAAGTTTAAATCAAGTGGGATTCTCTGAGGAGACAGAAAAAACTAGTGAAAAGCTGCTTAAATTCAAGACAGAGATTGGTCTCAATTATCAATCTTTTTTATATAAATGTCTTGGTATTGTGTTGCAGAAATTGAAACAGAAATTTTTGGCTGAAAATGAAAGGGCATTTGTTGAACACTTTTTTGCAAGTGCCTATTTTAAAATCCCTGAATTCCGAACCAAAATAATTCAGAGTGTTTAAAGAGCAGATGATCCATAAATTCCAGAATGGAGATCGCTTACTAAGCAAACTGATGAAATCACCAATAAGGAATTTAATGACTTATTTGATTGGAATAGACACTTTTATGAATATCTCACTAAACAACCAAAATATATATGCCAACATCAATAAACTGATGGAAATTATCAATTAGGAAGAATGGCAGAAGAGAATTGGCAAAAGAGGCATTGCCTTCTTCTTTTTTCTTAAGGAGTGGTGTGACTTAATCGATATTTCAGTTGTAGTCAAACAAAATGTTCCATATCAATAATTGCCGGGGTATAATGTGTTAATTAAAGCCATCCTTTTGGAAATGAAGGCTAAAGAACTAAAGAATTATCCAGATATAATGAAAGCTGCTATGTGTTCCCTCTTAAATAACACAAGTTTGCTGAACATTGTTATAGTTATTCTCTTTAACAAAACAAATCTCTTTGATTCTGATGCTCTCCTGAATTGCTTAGAAATCCTCAATTCTTGTTTACAATATCTCTGCAATCACAAATTATCGATGCCAACTTCTCTGGATTAGTAATTCTTTTTAAAAGGAATCAGAATGATTCTATTGTAATGTGAACATGCTTTCAGCGTTTCAAAATGTCTTTGGTTGATATACAACAACTATGTCTTGTTTCCATGTATTACTATGAACATTAATTAATAGTGGACATAAGGAAGGACATAACAGACTTGCTGTTTGAGAACGTGGCCACCAAGTTTTTTATGCATTGGTCATTCAATATAAGGATGATTTTCCATCATATTCTCCTTTACAGAATACAGCATCTTCATAAATCTAATAAGAATTTGAATGAGGAGTATAACTTTATAACTTTATCATATAGGGATTTAATACAAAAATATTAACAATTAAGTGAAACCAAAAAAGCAACATAGTTTTTTCGATTAAAAGAATTCATCTAAAGCCATCATTGTAATTGTTTAGTATCACATTTATATAGTCTGATGTCATTTACATGAAGTTCTTTCGATTTATACAATAAATAGAAGAGGGTAAACAACTATCTACGAGTCAGTAATTAAATTAAATGATCGAGGAAACTCATTTTCATAAATAAATGAAAACGAAATTGATAAAGAAGAGGATTTCAGATAGAAAAAAAGGTTCGTCTGACTAAAATAGTAGCAGCGATGCTCAATCATATAGAATTATTGATGAGGATGAGTAAGATGTTGCTATCCCATTATTTACTGGGACTAGTAATGAACTGAAACCTCAAGTAAAATTACCGGAGAAGAGAGTGGCAGTGACACAAAATTAATTAAAATATTTAATTAAAGCATGTGCAGAATTTGAGGAGTTAAAATTTAAATATTAAAAGTGGAAACAATCAGTCATCCCTGTTAATTTTAATTCATTGTCAGAGGATGGTAAACTAATCACATTAATCATTAGAGAAAATCAATTTGAATGAGACTTTTAAAGTCCCAGAAGTTAAATTAGCTGTTCCATTAGATGAAAAAGAAGGAAACATCAAAAATACTGATGAGTGGTGAAATTTGATTTTTCCTTTAAATTTATAGAGAACTATTAATCGTAGTATTGTGCTTCACACAATCTACAACAATATTAATTCATTAATATATAAAAATTAAAATGTCACATAAAATCAAAGTAGACGTAAATGAGGATGAAATATAAGTAGGTGGAGAAATGATACTTTGCTTGGCTGATTAATAGTTGTTGGATGGTGACTAATTAAATGAAGTAGACGATGTTCTAGAAAACGATCAAATCAAAGTTTAGGATTAGATTAAAAAAAATGAGAAATTAAAAGAATAAATAAAGAAGGCTCATTATAGTTAAAAATATGATGGGGAAGAGAAAAAGGAGATCCTAGAGAAGTATGATGAAATTAAAATAGAAAAAGAAGGCTTTTATATTGCTACTGATGGAAAGATAATAGAAGAACCAAAATAAAATGACTTACAAGCAATAAAAAGCAAACTAAACAAAAATTAGCAGATTTCATTGAATTTCATAGATAATGTGGCAAGTGACTATAAGCCAAGTATCCCAACCACATTGATTAAAAAGAAATTTCAAAAACCATAATAAGCAAATCCATTTGCTGAAGAACGAATATCAAAGGTAGATAAGGCTCTATTGGAAGAAGATGATTATGAATTATTGCAGAGATCCATTTTAAATTAATAAAGATAGAAAATGAACTAGTAAATACTAAAATAAGAAGATAACATTAAGGAGCTGATGGATTAAAATAAATAAAAAGAGGAGGAATTGTAGAAGTAAAAATAAAATGAATTTATGATACCTTAAGTAAAGATTCAAGGAAGTGAGGTGTAAGAAATTAAAGTCATTGAATAATCAACTGATTTTCTCAGTAATGTTAAGACAGACAAGGAAATGGAAGAGATAAACCTTAGAATTAACACAGGATATTCAATTAGAGATACTAAAAATGGAACAACTTCAGTTGTAAATGTTAGATTACCTACAGAAAGATTAGTTGTTTAGAATAGATAATAATAATCTAAAATGGAATTAGAAAGCATAAGGGAAGAGACTTAAAAAAATGACATATTTGTTGAGAAAGAAGAACAATAAGAAGAGTAATAGGAGAAGGATAATGATGGTACGAAAAAGGATGAGGGTGGAATAGAGTTTCTCGAAGAAGAGTAACATGCTCATGGGTTGACAGCAACTTTAGAGTTACTTAGAAAGAGGGGTGAATTGAATCCATCGAAGTATGACTATGTTGGGAGAAATAAGGATCAGAGAGTTTTTAAAGATCAAGAACAAAAGGATGGTGAAATAAATTTGGTTTATAGAGATCATTCTGGAAAATTAATGACACCTAAAGAAGCATTCAGATATTAGTGTTGGATATTTCATGGAGATGGTCCAAGTAAGAATAAAATAGAGAAAAAGAAGCGAAGTGAATTAGTAAGACAAAAATAAAAAATGAGGGCTTAATCAGAAGGACCCTTGATGTAAGCTTTGAAGGAAGAGTAGAAGAAAAAGGGAGTTGCACATTTGGTGATAGGGAAAAAGAAGTAATGAAATTGCATTAAGATTATTATATATTTATTAACTAATGTGAGATGCTTAAATTATTGTGAAAACAATATAAAACCATAAATTACGATGACCAGAAATTTAAATCTTTTTATTAGATAAAAATTAAATGAAGGTATAAACATAAACCATATTCAGATCTACGTTGACGCATTCAGTGGAGAAGAAATCGTTTCAGACAGTTTCAACATGGAAGAGAAATTCGAAGGTGTTATTGGTGAAGTTCAATCATAAGATATTGTTAAAGGAGCACTCAATGTTGATGTTGGTAATTTAAAGAAATAATAACTTTAGGTGCTGGTGGTCATTTCGGTGGCAAGAATGAAGATGAAGAAGATGGAGGTGTTGATGATTAAGCCTAAAAAGTGAACAACATTATTGATGCTTTTAAATACGCTGAAACACAATTTACCAAAGCTGATTATGTCACATACTTCAAGGCCTATGCCAAGAAGGTCAAGGCATACTTAGAAGCCAACAAACCAAATAGAGTTGCTTCATTCTAAAAGGGTGCTGGTGAATTCATCAAATGGGTTTCTGCTAACTTCAACGATCTCTAATTGTAATATATGCAATTTATGGTTTAGCTACTGTCCTGAGTCATATGACATGGAAAATCACATCGTTCTTGGTTATTACAAGGAAGGTTAAGCCTCTCCAGCTTTTGTTTACATTTTAGACGGATTAAAAGAAGTCAAGATGTGATGTATATATACATTAATACATATCATTAACACAAATTCCTCATTATTTATTGCGTCTTATTACATATTAAATAATAATAAGTAAAATAATTATAGAGTTATCATCTTTTGGCCAAAATCATTCTATCACAATTAAAGCATTTGAATTTGTTATTGCCAATAGCACAAAGATGACATCTGAATAATTGATGCTTTCCTGTTTGTTTTTAACACAAATGACATGTTTTCTCTTGGAACCCTTTGCCACATCCATAACATGCTTTTGCTGGATACTCTATTGTTGTGATCTATCTGGTTCTGCAAATAAAGCAATTATGTGGATTTATTGGCGGTTTTTTATCTCTATAATTATCCCTTTCAGTATCCTACTACTACAAACATCGATCACATATAAAACACTTTATCCCTGCTCTTGTTTGTTCCTTAACTAGAATTAGTGATTAACATAATAATTACTTTTTACCAATGAAGACAAGTTATCAATTGAATGAACTAATTTAAATAAATCTTATAATTGCACTACTCCTCTCTCAGTAATATTGGTCTTCATTAAATTCAAATACTTTAAAGACTTGTATTGTTCTGCCTGATAAAATTCATAGATAGCTCCACAAAAACTATCTGTGATGTCCTCATTCTTTGCTATCGACAATTTTTCTATATTATTCATTATAGGACTCTTGATGAACTTCAGAAGGGTGACTTTAAACTTAAAATATCAATATTACTTTCTGGGAATGGTTGTCCATCCAAATTCAAATTCTTTAATGCACTCATATATTTTGCTTCACTTAAAATTCTAATGGCATCTCCAGTCATATAAGACTTAGTGAACGTACCAATATTGAGTTCAACCATATTAATAGTATTAGGAGAATTGCAAAGATGAATCATACTCTCATTAGTCAATGGGCAACTATTTATTATGAAAACAATCAAGGATTTGCAAAATTCAGAATATGCAAACGCTTTGATGCTTTCATCTGTAATTGATGAATGAGAGATGTCTAAGTATTCTAAAAATGCACTATTGGAAGAATTAAAGTATTCAACGATTCCTTTATCAGTTATTTTAGTAAATGACAAATTCAAATATCGAAGACGCACATTCTAACTAAAAGAAATACATTAGAGTCCTCTATCTGTTAAATTTAATCCTTAAAGAGATAATTTGTTAAGATGGTTCACAAAATTTCTGAATTTATTTGAATCTGAGAACTGAGTTTAAGAGTCACTGGTATGAGTCATAGCAGCTGTACTATTAAAATTTTAACCTGTCATTCCTCTAGTGGATTCCAGATGCTTTTTAGTTCTTCTTAAATTGTGAGTGGCATACAAAGTATATTGATCAACTGGTTTTGTGAATGGCTGTGTTATGAACATAATTCCATTATCAGATACAGCACTGTCATCAAGGAATAAGGTTTCAAGTTTAACTAAATATTACGATTCTCCAATCAATCTGAGGAAGGTGTCTGTCACATTATAGGAATTCTTTGATAAATCCAATTCAGTTATATTGCAACAATTCTTTGAAGAGCAAATTGTAGACATGCCTTGTTCAGTAATGTTGCTCTGCTATAAATCCAATTTTTCTAAGTCTTGCATAGTGAGTTTTTTGCATTCAAATTCCAGTGTGTTGTCATCAAATATCTTTATTCCTGATTTCTCCTTTTTTGTGAAATCTACATGGTCTTACTTATCTTCTTCTTTGAATTCATAGGTTTCTTCCACGTAGGGCATTCGTATGTGATTTGTAGCTTTGTAATAATGTTTATAGCCTGACAGGATATTACCACTCATTGGTATTCCATACCCTCCTTTTTAAGGATGATAATCCATTCTAAAAATTATAATTAAAATTAAAATCAATTCAATACAATACAGAGAAGTATTCATCAATAAAGATGAAAATTGAAATTGATTACAATAAATTGGCTCTATTAAATAAAGAATAAAGAGTATCAATTTAATGTCTGTTGTGATTCATTAGGAAATCCATTTGAATAGATTGAGGAAGCTTTGAAACTATTCAAGTACTCCTTATTTGTTCTATTAAGCATGACTGAATCAACCTCTGTTAAGATTTTCGGTAACTTCAAAGATTTGATAATAGTTTAAGACGAAATATAGCATTCTGGTATCGCATATTTTGGTCTAGCAGCGGCAGGAAAAACCTAAATCTAATCTATTTTTACTTTATTAATTATGCTTATTTAAGAACCCTTACTTGCCTCAATATGAAATAGAGCTTTATCTAATGATAATGGTTCGCTATTCTAAACATTCTATTTAATAACGTCAATATTCCTTCTAAAATTATAATGTGCTTTGTTTATATGACCATGTCCTTGTAGCATTTCATATCCTGTATGTTCAACTGGATTTCCTATTCTTTCAACAGAATTTTTGGCTCTAGTCTTAGTCTAGTGAGGTTCTATAAATGGAACATCTCTATGTTCAACAAATAAAGGAATTTTCTTGAGTTCTTTCATGATACCCAAAGATTATGCTCTTTAATTTAGTTTCTTGGCATCAAATTTTTATAGTTTTTGAATTGCTTGTCCCTTCTAAAAGTACTGTAAGAATCTCTATTTATCTAATACAAAATAAACAACTTTCTGGCTTATACTCATGGCTCTATATTATCTTTTTGTTCCAGCCATAACCTAATTTTATAGTTCCACTTACTTCTTCATGCCCAAAGATCTAACCTGCTGTAATAACTGTAGTTCGAACTCTTTCTAATTTTCTTTCAGATTTTGTAAAGAACTTTTAAAGTGTAAGATTTGGAGACATTTATTATTGAGTTACATCGACAAACCGTGACAATTCTATTTCCCCTTATTTCAGTAAATAGACATTACTAAGGTGTATAATATACTAATAATACTTTGCCTCTTCCTCCTCCTTGTAAATCACTTAGAATAGCTTTCTTTCTTCCAATTTGAAATGATAATACAATTGATTTAGCATCTGCTCATTCCATTCAGAAAATATAGCAACTTTGCTTAAAAATCCAACGTTCTGTTTTTATTAAGCCTCATAGAAAACAGACAATAACTTATTAAATTAATCCCTTGTAACTGTAGCAAAATGGGTATCTTCCGCTGCAACTATTGTGGCTGTTCTTGGCACTTATTTAGTTAATGCTATTTCACCAAAACTTTCCCCTGCATTTATTATTCCTACCTTTGTTAATGTTGAAAATTGAGTATCCAAATATTCTTGATCTGTCATTGTGGCAAAGATATCATCTAATTTTACTTAAGTTACAAATGCCTAAGATTTTACTTATTTGTTTTTCTTTTTCTTATTCTTTTTCATATTATCCATCATTTCCTTATTCTTCTCATTTTTTAGTTGTTCCTCTTATTTTTAATCCTCTTCTGTAGGACCGGAACCTTCTTACAATCCCTTTTTCTATACCAAAACCCAAACGCTGCCCTTCAGAATAATATAAAACTTTTTTCCGATATCACCGATGTTAAAAATAACCTGTCTTTTTTTCTGCAATTCATAACCCAATTATTTGTATAGCCCTTAAACCATATCAGCCCCCATCGATTATTCTAATTCTTAGAAAAACTTGAATCTAAAGAATGACAATCTAATTTTATCCACATCCAGTTATGTTCTTTGATTCGGATCTTTCTAAAGCAATGCTACAATCTTCTATAAATGAATATCCTTTTATAACTTACTTTAAGATCTTCATCATCCTCAAAATCTATATCAGACTTTTTAAGAACCTCCTGAACAATCTCCCTAATTGTCAATTTATGACATTATAAATTCCCTTTAACTTTTTCTATTGCTGCTTTCATATTTTGTATTTATAAATATAATGTTAATTAAATTTTAAGCAGCTTATTATCTTATCCATTTAAAGAAAATAAAAATAAAATACATTAAATTAAATATTTATTGACTTTTCAGATCCTGAATTATTTAGTTTCGAATTATTGCTAAAATAGATAATGTTCAGCAATCTTATCCTTTCCAGATAGTGATTTCTGGATGTCTTGAAGGTAGTATCGTTATTATTGATTATTGATAATGAGATAAAAATTAATTAAAAATGAAAAAATTAATTATTTGGAGTTCTAGCATAGAATAATGTTGTTTCTTTGATTTTGGTATCCAATATAAATATTAGCTATTAAATCATATAAACTAAATATTTAAGTAAAAACTTCAAAATCTGTAGAATTTTTAATTTTGTTTAACTTACTTGTTTTATTAAATTACCTTATTAATATATTTAATCATAAAATCAAGATGTCTATAATTTTCAGAATCAAGATTAGATTCCAAAAAACAAAAAAATAATATATTGATTTAAAATAGATCTATAGGAAGACATTCATAATGTTCATGCTTGTAATAAGAACATTTTCAAAAGAAAATTTATCTTGTTTTTTTTACTAATTATTTAATATTCTTATGAAGATTTATAACTATCTGTATTTACAGTTACAACACCCAATTTTATTAAATTACTTTCCAAGAATTACTTCGTTTAAGGCTTTTAAGATAGTAATAAAATGTTTCAACCATAATCAAACCACTATAAAGATATGAATTCTCTAATAATAATATTATTCCTTAAATACAACTATAAATATACTTAATACAATTTGGATTATGAAAACATATGTATATTTATCTCATTTCATCAAATTAATTATAATTGAATTATAATAATTTAATAAATGCAAGTTTATGACAATCTCGCTCTATAAGAAGTACAATCTATAAGTATTGATGACTCTCCTGAAAGATTGAAGGAGATAGTTAGAATGATTCTTTAAGAATTGAGTTAGATGGGATATGATGATGCTTGTAAAATTCTTGAGGATGAATCTCAAACTAAATTAGACACAACATAAATGAGTGAGTTAAAAGAATCCTTTTTAAATGGTGACTATGAAAATATTTTGCAACAATTAGACTTTTCAGACATGATCAATAGGGTACTCTATTATTTAAATTAGAAATTATAATACGAGATATAAAAATAATTGTACTTAGAAATAGTTCAATAAAGAAATTATGAGTAAGCGGTCAATTTACTAAGGTAATTGTCCGAATTTAATGAACAAGAATCTTAGGTTTTGGCTAAGTAAATACTATTATATAAAAATAGAATGATATTTCTCCCAGAAGATGCTTCCCAATTATATGTTTAATTGGGAATACCTATGGATTAAAGGGAGTAAAGATTGTAACTTTATTAAAAAACCCTCAATCTTTTAAATTTTGGAGACTTTTCATTAAAAACACAATTTGATAAAGTGATTGATCAGTCTTTAGAATATCAAATTAAGCGATGCCCATATCACAATGATTCTAATGAGAATAAGAATTATTCTTTATTAATTGATCACAATTGTTAGTCCTATTAAATACCTAAAAATAATTCAATTCTTTTTCAGGGTTTCGATGATGAAGTGTGGATTGCCAAATTCTCTAATTCAGGTACATGGATTGGTTGTGCAACAAAGAAGAATTCAATTTATATTATTTCAAAGGAATAGCAATAAAAAATAAGCAAAGCTCATTAGATGGATATAAATTCGCTAGTCTTTTCATCAGATGATAAATTGTAAAACTGAATAATTTTAAATGATTAGGTTGTTTTCAGCATCAAATGATAAAAAAATTAATTGTTATGATGTATAAACTGCCTAAATAAAAGTAACAATGAGTTAGCATACCAACGAAGTCTTGTGCTTGGCTTACTTTAAGAAGTATATTAATATCTTATAATCAGTCAATTATTTAGTGGAGGTGTAGATGGATGGATAGGAATATGGTAAGATAATGGAAAATTAGTGAATTAGATAAAAAGTAAAGTGGTTAAAAATATTCTGTTGACTGATTAATACTTGTTACTTCACAATGCTGCTATATTTTCAATTACTGTCATTGAAAATGATTCCAAATTCAATAAAATAATAACTCATATGGAAGAATAAGAATTGATTGTTTCATCTGCTGTCAGCTAAAATTAATAATTCTTAGTTTTAAATGTTTCTAAAGAAAAACCAAAATTGCATCTCTGGAGTCTTAAGACATTTTAAAAGTTGCATGTTTTTTTTGGATTTCAAGTTAAAGGCATAGAGATGAAATGTTGTTTTGGCAGTAAGAAGGACAATTATGTTTGTGTTGGTAGTCAAGATGGTAAAGTATACTTTTTTAATAAAAACAATCAATTACAATAAAATGTCATTGATGGACACAATTAACCAATTAATTTCGTTGATTGGCATAGCTAGACAGCTTAATTATTGACAGCAAGCGATGATAAAACTGTTAAAATATGGATATAAGACCATGTAGAGTAATAATAAATAATTAATATTGCGAATGAATATGATTAACCAATAAATTCTCAATAAGGTGAGATTGTAGAAGAATAGGATGATTAAGAAGATGAAGAATACTAATAATAATCTGAGGGAGATCAATCATTTTGATTTATAAAATAAAGATCAATATCTAATCCATTATGATTCTCACTCTTAATTAAGATCAGTTTTTAAAATTATTAAAATAATTAGAAAGTCAAAATTTTTATATTGAATATTTTAAAATATGATTTTGTTTAGAATGTCATATATTAATTTATTTAATTCGATCGGATTTTTATAACTTTCAAGAAGTTACAAATATACTCAAAATCTAGAACAAATTACACTTCTTGTTTTAATTATTGATTACATATTTCATGCAATGATAAAATCTAAAATTATAAAGATTTAACAATCCTAATAATACATTAGTCTATATTTAGGAAATTATCTCTTGGTAGTTTTATGACCTATTTAAATTCTTTAACCTTTATAACTAATTAAAGTACTCAAGATATTCTGTATCTAGATTAAGCACATGTAAATTTTGAGTTCTTTCATTTTTAATTTCAGAAATAATATTATCCTAACAAGGGATATTATTAATATAATATTGTTCTGAAACTAATAAGAAATATCTTTATTTATTAATACATTTAATGATATCATAAAAAGGATACAAATAATATTCACCATCAAAGTGAATATTTCAGCTGGAAATCTACTTTTATAATATTGAAATCAATTATTCTTCTTATTTCGAACATAATTCCAATAGTTGTGTTCGTTCTAAATTGAGAATCTCAACTTTATTTTATTGTTGAGATATTTAGGCTATGATTTATGATATTTATACTTTCTTGCTATTGTAATCTTATTTACATAATGTCGTTGATTTATTACTTTGGTATTTGGATAATATGATGATATAATTATTTTAATGGATTCATTTGAATAGTAAAATCAAGCTTTAGAGATTAAACATTTTATCGGAGAGCTAGATTTTCTATTTTTAATTGTTGCACTAATTGTATAACATTGCTAAATTTTGTTAATTACTAATATTGTTCTTTTATCCTCTAAAATAAAAAAAGAACTTCATTACTTGTAATTGTCTGTCTTATCGTTACTATAATCTCTGGTTTTCTTAGATTAAAAAATTAACCTACTCTTTTAAATCTGTTATTTATTATTACAGTTATTGAACATAAAATTTGTCATGCTAAATTATTGAAGATGGAGTTTTTGTTAACTTATTGGAATTACTTTTACTTTGGCTAAATTGAGAAAGCAATGCTTCATAATTAGATTACTATTGAGTAGCATTCTATCGTTTAGTATTCGACTTGGATGAAGCAGCTAAGTAGTTAATATGCCATACAAGAAGGAATAAAATAAGGTCTTGACTCTGTCATGATTTTATAATTTATCTATCTTTATAAATTTTATTTCTAAATCAATTTTTCTAACTTCATAAAATATGTTTATCGATAAATAGTATTGTTATTTGTAATAGTTATTGTTACTAGAAACAAACCTAATTGAAATGAAAATAACATAAAATAATAATCAAATCTCAATAACTTAGTCACTATATATAGTCAATTTCAGTCATTCATATAAACTGTGAACCTTTTAAAATATTGTATTTTAAGGCAATTTTAATTACCTTTCTAATACTTATCAATAATTTTGATTAATGGTAATTTATTATCAAGATTTAATATAATAAGTTGGATCAAATAATTGATATTTAGAAAAGGCAATAGATTAAAACAATAATAAAATTAGATTATTATATTCTTTGAGATTAAAATTTAATTTCACTTTATTTTTTGATATAAAATTTTGATTCAATAAGCAACAAGAAAACACATATCTGGAGATTTATAGTAAAATATTATGCTTTATAAAATTAAAGTAAAAGAAAGAGCTAAATCAATTTTTTAATTCACCAAAAATATATACCAATTCCTACTTTTATCCATTTGGAAGTTTAAGAGTTCCTTTTCCATGCTTTGCTCCATGGAACCAAGATCCAATGTAGATTCTACCATCATTATACTCATAACTTCCATCTCCATGACAAGTGTCTTTGTAGAATCTAAAAATTTATTATTATCTATTTTTACTATCCAATATGATGATCTCCATCGCAATTAATATATGTGCCTTAACCATGTTTTAAACCATTTTTCATAAACCCTTTATATTATGAACCATCACTCCAAGTAAAAGTTCCTTTACCAATAATTTCATTTGATTCAAACTACCCTTCATAATATGAACCATCTTTGAATAACAACTTTCCTTCTCCATGTCTTAAACAATTTTAAAAATAACCCTCATAATATTAACCATCTGGCCATGTTTACTTTCCATATCCATCCAAGATTTAACCATTCCAAAATCCCTCCAATATACTACCATCCGAATAAATCATTTTACCAATTCCACTTTACTTGTCACATATCCAATGGCCTTCATAAGTGTCACCATTTGAATAGACTTACTTGCCATATCCATGTCTCTTATCATTTGACCAATAGCCATCATATAATGAACCATCTTATGAAAACAGTTTTCCTTTACCAGATCTTTCCTCTCTAATTGTTTCACCAATATAAAATTAGCCATCTTTCTAAGCCAAAGTTAGACTAAATCTACTAATAAGTTGTTTGTCACTGATTCTTGGCATAGACCAAATACTTTCAGATGCTTTCAATGGAGATTCATCTGTTTTATCAGTGGCAATCTACTTAATAATTTCACTATAATAGAAGGGAGAATTTACAATTGATGATCAGCTTTAAATGCCTCAATTATGTCGGAATCCTAAACTTAATCCAGCCATCTCTTCCTCTTTCCTTCAAACCATTCTCCGAATTTATAGTCTCCATTTTATGCATACATAATCCCTATTCCATGTTATTTCCCTTACATCCAATTTCCTATATATTTCTTACCATCTTGCCAACAAAACAATCCAAACCCTTATTTCAAGTCTTAATCATATGACCCTTCATAAATTCTTCCATCAGGCCAAGTAGTTTTCCCGTTGCCTTACATTTTATTTTTATACCATCCTCCTACATAGTTTCGACCATCAACCCAACGATATTCCCCATAACCTTGGATTTCGTCATTAATAAATTCTCCATCATAAGTTGAATTATCATTAAATGTCAATATTCCTTTACCATGTTTAAATCCTTTCTAGAATTCTCCAATGTATTTAGCTGTCTCATTCCATTACTCTATCCCAAAATAATGTTTAAAGCTGTGTAGCCAATATCCCCGATAAAATGCTCCCTCGAAATATTTGTATTCCCCATAACCAGTTGCTTCGTCGTTCTTCCAATGTCCAATGTATACATCCCCATTTAAAAAATATTTGATTCCATACCCATCATACTTTCCGTTCTTCCATTGACCTTAATACATTTAACCTATTTTTTTCTTAGAATATTCATACCACTCAAATAAATTTAAGCTCCCCAACCATCCTATATGTTATCTGTTAATTATCCTCTATATGATGAACCTACATAGTGTTTAAATTATACCATCATCGAAAATTATAATATCTGTTTCCTTATATTTACTATAAATCTCTTGTTCAATCATTTTTTTCAACAACTATGTCTCAAATTTCGGTAAATCAATCACCATTTCTGATATCAACAGCTAATTTTTTTCCCAATAACCTTCATAAATTTCTTCATCTATTGTTGTGTACTTTCCATAACCATCCAATTAGTTATTGTTCCAGTTTCCTTCATATATATCCCCTATGATCAAATATGAAAAGGATACCATTAGGAAAGATTGCCTTGCCATAACCGTGAAAAGCTTGATCATCCAACAATTAACCTTAATACAGAATATCTAGGTGTATATTTTTTCTAATTACTATTATCAAGGAATTTGTGGGAATATTCACTTGTATTTATATCTGCAAAATGGGTGAAGCTTTTAGTATCATTTGCAATTAGTGCCATTTTTTTATATTAATAATATATTCCCAAAAATATATAGCTAATATTTGAATCATGGATCTTAATACCTTGCAAGATTTATAAAACGCAATTCTTAATTTATGCTAAAACGATTGATATGAAGAATCAATTTAAATAATAAACTTTATTTAGTTTGCACATCAATTAAGATAAATTGATTGTTAACTAGAAATTTAATTGATGACTAGGCTTTCTAATTTTAACACATTATTAGTTCCATATTTTTAACTTATACTTTTTGATAAAAAATCTTCTTTTCAGAAAATGCTATCATTATAATATATATTAAAAAAAACCAAATAGAGAGTTATTTTCCTTAAATGAGACTCTAACTCTTGTCTTCCATCAAAAGAGTTTGATTAATCGTAGTGATAAACAATAGTGTAATAAAGTTTAAATGGATCAAAAAGTAATAAGATATAATATTGAAACCTGAATTATTGATATGTGATAATCATATTTAAGCTTATTTTTTTTCAAGTATAAATTAAATTATATATTACTTTTATTTATAAAAACATCTCTTAGCATTATACATTAATAAATAGAGAGATATAAGATTTATACTGATGTATTTTATTGAACCATAATAATAAGATTTTAAGAGACTTCGGAAAAATTTTATATAAAATAGGCCAAAAAAAGTTTAGGATCAAATAACAGAAAAATTTTTTAGAAAACGTCTAATTATTAAGAAGAATTTAAATAATAAGACTAAAATTTTAGTTACTATAAGACTATAAGACAAATTTCGATGAGTAAACCGTGAATGAGTATTAGTAAACGATTTCAAATTTTTGTTTTAGAATTAATCAACAAACTGAGGTTTCAGCTTATTCTTAGATGCACTGCAGAGTTTTTCTGCCAAATGCTTATATAACTTTTTCTAGGAAAACTAAATTTGAAGAGCATAATCAAACGTATTCCTAACTATCTTTCTCCTCCTTTTCATTTATTTTGAATTAATCTTTACATTTCATTCTATAGAAAAAGTTGGTGTATTTGTCATAATTTTAGTATATCTAATTTAAATTATGAAGTAGCAATTATCACAAGTATTTTCATCAGTATTTATACAAAATTCTTGCTTATAAATTGGTTGGTTGAATGAACGATATATTCGAAATTAGAAAATAAATAAAAAAAGTTTGTTTTTATTTTAATTTTGTCAAGCAAATAGATTTATGGCTTTAAAATCTTAGGAATGTATATAATTATTAATAATAGATATAATTTATTATATAATATATATAATATATATGATACCTCGAGTCCAAAG
>NW_001799400.1:162117-371645 GCF_000165425.1 Paramecium tetraurelia | reverse complement strand
AGAGCATAATCAAACGAATTCCTAACTATTTATCTCTTCGGTGACATACATTTTGAACCCAAGCCCCCGCCGTCACTCTAAGGAGAAAGCTGGTGTATTGGCCATAATTTTGCATAATTAAGGTAAAGTATGAGGGTGCAATTTTGCAAAAAGATATTTATAATAGGAGTAATAGATAAAGTAATGCAAATAAGTTGAATGGATGAATGAACGATATAATAGAAAGTAGTTAAAATAAGAGAAAAATAAGTTTAAATTTTATATTTTGTAAGGAAAATAGAATTATGGCGGGAAATTATTAGGAATGTATATAATTAATAATAATAGCCCCCCCCCCCCCCGCGGGGTGTGTGATATATATGATATATTAATATTAAAGTTTACAATAGACTGATAAATAATCAAACAAATAGATCCTACGAATCAGTCTAATTAAATAAAATATATAATAGAAAGAGTTTTAATAACCAAAATGTTTATCAATTCAAATAATACATTTGGGATTTATTATAGTATATAAAAATTGCAAATTATCTTAATTTTCAGGTGATTTAGATTTTTCTATTGAGAATCATCCTTAGGAAGTAAATTAAATCTTACATTAAAAAATATCATGATTTTATAATAATCATATAGAGTGAGAATAAAAATTTAAATCTTTGATATACTTTTAATAATGAAAACACTTTATATGCTTATACTTGTTTTAGGAATACAGGCGTCTTTTAAACATTATTGGCCGATTATAGGTATTGATTTGGGAACCAAAAATTCTTGTGTTGGAATATTTAGAAATGGAAATGTAGAAATTATTCCTAATGAGGAAGGGAAGAGAAAAACTCCATCAGTTGTAGCATTCACAGATAAAGGGCTAATAATAGGAAAAGAAGCCAATAATTAGGCTATAATTAATCCTTCAAGAACACTTTATAATATTAAAAGATTGATGGGAAGAAAGTAAATTTAGACCTTAATTCAGGTTTGCAGATCCATCTGTTTAAAATGATAGAAAGTTTATGCCCTATGAAATAGTTGAGTTAGACGATAAACCTTAAATTATGGTTTAAAATATTAAAGGATTCTCCTCGAAGATGTTTGCTCCAGAAGAAATCTCAGCTATGGTCTTAATGAAAATGAAAGAAATATCAGAAACCTATCTAAAAAGGGAAGTAGAAAATGCAGTAATTACGGTTCCAGCCTATTTCAATAATGCTCAGAGATAAGCCACTAAGGATGCTGGAGCAATAGCAGGTTTAAATGTTGTAAGAATTTTAAATGAACCAACAGCAGCAGCAATTGCTTATGGTTTTAGTAAGAGGAAATTGAAGGAGAACTTAGTAATATTTGATTTGGGAGGTGGAACATACGATGTATCTATAGTGAGTATAGACGATGGAGACATCTAAGTAATAGCCACTTCTGGAATTACTAATTTTGGTGGAGAAGACTTTGATTAAAGACTAATAGGTTATTTGATAAAAGTGATCTATAAAAAAATTAACCAAGATATCAGCGGAGATAAGAGGGCAATTCAAAAATTGAAGAAAGAAGTTGTGAAAGCGAAAATAGCACTCTCAGTATTTTATGAGACTAAACTTGACATTTAAGATTTAGTTGACGGATTTCATTTTTAAGAAACTCTTAAAAGATCTAAATTTGAGGATTTGAACGCTGATTTATTCAATAAACTTGCTTAACCATTTATATTATCTTTGAAGGATTCAAAATTAACAGAGGAGGAAATCAGTGAGATAATTTTAATTGGTGGTTCAACTAGAATTCCAAAAGTTCGATAAATTATTGAAGGATTGTTTTCAAAAATAAATATTAATTCTGAAATTAATCCAGAGGAAGCTGTATGTTAAGGGGCGGCCATCTAGGGAGCCATTATATCAGGAGAATCTAAAGAAATTGAACAACTTCGATCGTTTGATGTAACTCCTTTTAGTTTAGGTATTGAGTATTATCAAGGAGAGTTTATTAAAATCATCGAAAAAGGTTCTATTCCCCAAGTGAAATCTGAGCGATACTTATTTGAGGAAAAGTTAGATGTGATTTCAGTATATGAAAGCAATGGAAATTTTGTTAAAGGTTACAATGAATTAGGGAGTTTTTGTTTAGACAAAAGCATTTTTTCTGCAAAAGAAGAAAAAATACAACATGAATCCATTTTCTCAGGAGGATTTTTCGGTGGAATAATATCACCTTTGATTTTCTTCAATTTAGGGACACCTTTAACAAGTGGAAGTCCTGAATGTCCTAAGATTGAATTTTTTTTTTAAGTAGGCGATGATGGTATACTCTATGCTTCAGCTAATTGCAAGAAATCTGAAAAAGTAATATTTTTTGATATGAAACATCCTGGATTGTCAGAAGAAGAAATTAGACGAATGCAACAGTTTAAAATGGAAAGGGTGGATAAAAAAATCGAAGACACAAATTCTATATATTAATTTATATAAAAGTAAGATATTATTTAATTCAATAGAATTTACGATCTAATAAAATACCCTCCCGAAAATCAGTTTTCTGACTTATGATTTGATTGTAATTTGTGATGTTTTATTACCTATCAAAAAAAGTGTAGAATAAATATTGTAATCAATATGGATAAGTTCCAAAGACTCCATCTGATCTGTTATTTCTTTTCTCTCATGGTATTCAATTTTTCTAGGTATGATCTGAGTCTAATAAATATTAGTTCATGCTCATAGAAGATTGAAAAAAAAAGGAAGTTCGTTTAATTAAAATGACGATTTCCACTGTTAATAGAACTATCCTTTTATAATAAACCTTTGGATATTTTCTTGATGCTTAAAAACATTAATCTTAAAACTTTTAATTTATATCAGCAAATTCATTTATTAAAGCTCCCTTAAGGTTTACTACTTGACTAAATATTAATCTAGCTTTAATATTAAATAAATAGTTTCATTGTTTCTATTTTTCTTTTAATCTGATTACAAAATGCTATAGAAGATAGCATCTGATATCTATGTGTGCTATTCAGATTTATGCTTGATAATTGCGGATTTTTTTATTAGACTGCCTCTTTGCCTCTTCGATTAAAGACATATTTAGCAAGATTATCAAAAATCAAAATTAATTCTATGAATCTTTCCGAAAAGTTTCCTTCTTAAGATCTAAGTAGACTGAATAAAATTGACTTTAGTCCTCTATAGGAAATAATTACTTTGGTCTTTGGTCTTATTTAAAATTGAAAACGATTAAAGTGTTCGCGATGAATTTGTGGGGGGACATTCTTTAAGTGAAGGGAAATTAGTCAAATTTCGTCGCTAATTGTTATCAAAAAAATGGCTGAAAATAAGATTTTATAAGTAAATTAGGCAACAAGGAGATGAAAAATGGATGTGTTTGTATGGTTTATAATTGTATTAGGATGTAATGCAACCCCCTATTTAAAATAGAATTACTGGAGGAACAAATCATTCTGATAAAAACGAAGGAGGTTTCTTGAGGGCCATAATTAAAAATTTAGATTGGACAGGACGAATTGATTTAGAGTTTATTTTTTGGGAAATTGAAAGGTTTCAGATTATTTAGTTTATCTCTTTAATATATTTATTATTGAATTTATTAGAAATTTCTTCATGATAGATTCAGACACAATAACTCTTGATTAAATTTATGGATGTAATTTCAAAAGGGTGCCATTACTTTATGCTGAAATGGAAGGAACTAATCCGTTTCAAATAAATGAGGCTGATGAAGATTTAGATTCCGATAAACAAATACCTGACTAACCGAAGCAAATATCGCCAACCCAATAAAAAGCTTAATTGAAACCATTGATAAAAACAAGGAAGAGGTAGTAGACTGTTCACAAGTCGCCTGTTAATATGAGCTAATTTGAGAGGCATATTGGATTTCGAAATTCTTTTTATAAGAATAATAACAAAATCAATTTAGCTTCTAGGTAAAGGGTTGAGGAAGTTAAAAATCAGGAAATCGGAATGTTTACTAAATATGTTTAAAGGTTTTAGCTATAAAAGTTATAAATTTGGAATTGAATTAAACGTAGATTAATAATTTGAATCGACATCGAATTTGCTATTTATTATTTAATATTAATTTCTAAATTTTATAAGAATTAAAAAATATATTAATATTATTGATTATGAATTCATCTCAAATTTACACTACATTTATAATGAGAAATTATTTGAATTATATAATGATCGATTATTGAAGAATCTTATAAAATAAAATATTAAAAATAATGGATGATGAAATATTCATTAAATAGCCAATGAATGATGAGTAGAACGATCAATCAGAAAAGTAAAAGAAAATATTTTATTTTATAAGATAGTCCTAATTTGTATAAAATGACGAATCCCTAGAACATCTGGTAAACTCTTTAATCTAAAATCAACAACCAGGCGAAGATGATTAATTTAAATAATAAATTGCTAAAAGGAGGATTAATGATTAAAGGTATGAATCGATTGTATAAACCATTGCATTTTAGATTCACATTCCAAGAGGATAAGCGAATCCTAGAATTAGTGCAATAGGTCGGTCCTAACTTTAATAAGATAGTAAAATCATTTCCTGGCAAAACTATGAATATGATAAAAAATAGATATTATAAAAAACTGCGCTACATAAAGGACAACATTCAAAATGATCAAGAATATGTAAAGAAATAAACTAAACACAAAAGATTAAATTGAGATTTATCTATTTATAGACTGACCTAGCCACTTTATTGTTGCTATTTAATTACTTTAATAATAATTTTATATTGTTATATTTCTTAATTGCTTTAATTATCAAATGATTATATTATATTTATAAATAAATTAAGTTTCCTAATCCACTCAGAATCCTGAAACTAATTTATTTGAATCGATTTGAAATTTATTAAATTGTTTATTAAAATAGCAAGATATTTATTCAAAGAGTAAATTGAATGAATGCCCAAAATTATTTCTTCGGAATTAATTATTAACTTAATTAAATTACAGTAAGAATGATGAGATAAAAAAAGGTTAAAAATTATTTATGAAAAATAAATATATTACATTTGTTTGTTAAAAAAGCAACACAGAATAATTAAATTTATATGACAGATTAACAATTATAAGGTCAGAACAACATCTAAGAGCAATAGGAACTTTCAGAATAGTCGAGTGATGAGGAATTAGATGTGTTTCATTATTAGGAAGAAAAGTAGTTATTTATCAATGAATTTAAGAGAGAAATATCCGATGCTTAATAGGTTATTGGAAAATGTGATAAGTTAATTGTTAGTTAACCTATTGACATTGTATGCCTTATATGGAGATGATATCAGAATAATATGCTTTGATAAACGGGCAGACAGTACTTTTGATGGCATAACAATATTTTGCATAGTAAAATATTAGAAATAATGAAAATATAGATAATATTTTCTACTGAAATTGTTATCACATCAATAGTACGATAGGGTTATTTTAATTCATTTTTTTTTTGGCTCGATATAATATCTACAGTTTCGCAGATCCTTGATATTACCTTATTTAATATGGCCGTAGGATTAGAGTAAATAATATATTAAAAGTAGAGGTTCAGTATCAGCTAAAACAGGATCTGATTTATCCTAAGCAAATAAGGCTTCAAAAACAAGTTCGAAAGCAGTTCGAGTAGTTAGACTAGTGAGGTTGATTAGAATTGTGAAACTGTACAAAGCAGTAAATTATTAGAAAGAAGTCGATTTTCAAAAAACTCTCACTAAGAAACTTTCTACTGTACTAATTAAAAATCCAAATCATGCATAGATTCATCCTTTATAAAATGGAGGTGGGGATACTCCTCTCCAAAACCAATCAAGAGAGATTCCTCACTTCACTACTATGAATGGACAGGCAGTTTAATCTAAAGATTAACTTAATAATATGACAAGTGTGATTGAGGGTTTTGATCAAGGGAATAGTTATGAATAGCGACGTAGTTTAAAATAGATTTTACCTGAAAATTATTACTTTCAATAGCAACAACACAATGAGGATATTGCAGGAAAGATGTAAGAGAAAGAACACAAAGAATAAACACACAAGAAGGAATCTAGAGTTAGTAAAAGATTATCTGATGCAACAACAAAGAAAGTAATACTATTGGTGATATTACTGCTACTGATAATGCCTCTATTTAGTTCAGATTATTATTTTGACTCATCCTCAAGTTTAGAGTATGCAGCATAATATTTTAAAGTTGTGGCTGAAATTCCAAATACTAAGATCTCAGAAATAAATGAAACCTTGAATTTTGTAATAAGCCAACACGATTAATTCGACACACCAGTGGGATTCATAAGAAATCCATTTACAGAGATACCAGATTATGAAAGAGAGAATTATGAGTATTTAAGAGAAAGTGCAAAGAGTTATTATTTCAAATATGTGGATCCAATATTGGTGGGGTTAAACTACATAGGAGATCCGATTATTTTATTTGTATCTGATAATTCATAGATAGAGAAATTAAATTCCATAATAAACATTGTAAACACACTCTTTGTCAGTTGTGTCTTACTATTTGGAGCTTTAGCCTTTGCGAATGATGCAAAAAATGTGGCATTAGCTCCAATAGAGAGAATGATCGCAAAAGTTAATGTTATAGCGAAGAATCCTCAAGAAGCAAAAGAGATGAAACTGGAAGTAGAATAACTGCAAAGAGAGACTACTTAAATTGAAAATGCTATAATTAAGATAGGAGCTTTGTTAGCCCTTGGATTTGGAGATGCAGGATCAGCTATCATAGGAACTAACATGGCATCATCAGGAGACGTAAATCCTATGTTACCTGGCAAAAAGAAATTGGCTATCTATGGATTCTGTGACATAAGAAACTTTACTGATGCCACTGAGGTCTTATAGAAAGATGTCATGGTTTTTGTTAATAGCATAGCTGAGATCGTTCATGCAATGGTAAATAGGTATTAAGGTTCAGCCAATAAAAATATAGGCGATGCCTTTCTATTAGTTTGGAAGGTCTCTGATCATTCTTGGTATGAGGAGAATGGGAAAATCAAATGGTAACTTTATTTTTCTTATTTCTAAGGAAAAACTATGAACAAATCAATATGATCGCCGATTGCTCCTTGCTTTCCTTTATGAAGATATTCGCTAAAATTAATAGAGAACCTAAAATATTGGAGTATCGAAATGATGCAAGATTGACACAAAGACTGCCTGGATACAAAGTAAAGATGGGTTTTGGATTGCATATAGGATGGGGGATTGAGGGAGCAATTGGTTCTGAGTTTAAAATTGATGCGTCATATCTTAGTCCCAATGTCAATATGGCTTCTAGATTGGAGGCTGCCACCAAATAATATGGAGTCTCACTTCTCATTTCTAGTGATCTTTATCTACTTTTCTCTCCAGGTCTCAAAAAGTATCAAAGACAAATTGATATGGTAACTGTTAAAGGAAGTGTTAGACCTATTGGACTCTACACTATTGATATTGAGGGTGATAATCTTCCTCCTAGTAAGGAAGACTATCCTCAAGAGGAAAGGTTTTAAGTTATGGACTAAAAGAGGCAAATCTTTGTGAATTAAATTGAAGCAGGAGAATTCAAATCTGAAAATCACATAAATAGAAACAAAGATCTTTTATTAATTATGAAGAATTATAATCCTGAGTTCCAAGTAAAATACTTCTATATAAAAAGGCTCAATTCAGTCAAGGATTTTAGGGATACTTATTGGGAAATTGGAAAGAAGCCCAAATGTGGTTTGAAAGAGCCAAATTATTGAAGCCAAATGATGGACCTATTGCAACTTTATTTTCTGTGATGGGGGAATCTAATTTTAAGGCTCCATCTGACTGGAAAGGATACAGAGAGTTAACAGAAAAATGAAATCCTATTTTTTATATTTTTTAATCTAACGCAAAGATCTGTAGAAATTTAAGGATATTTTAGATAGATCCAACATTTAAATTAAATATTCTAGTTAACTTAGTTCTTCTAAAATAAGTTTTGATTAAATATATCTGCAATTCTAAGAAAGAATTACTTAATTCATTCATTTAAAAAATTTATAGATTCAATTTTTAAATATTCATGTTAATTTAGATTTATAGTAAAGGACTATTTTTAATATAATAAATAATGTAATAATAGAATGATAATGTCGAAGGCTATGATTAGCTATAAGAAATAGCAAAGACTATTTTCCCAGGGTGGAATTCGAAATATTATCGTGATTTTGCTAAATAGGTTCAATTTGTCGAATTCGAAGGAGCAAATAGGATTCCATATTATTTCCTAGAAAATGAAGATAAATCTACTAATAATTATATAATTTACTTCCATGGAAATGGTGAAAATATGTAATGCTTTTAAACATTCTAGAGAGAATTCATTAAATATGTTGTAAAGATTTACAGATTATCTTAAAACTCATTTTATTCTTGTTGAATATCCAGGTTATGGAAATTACTAAAGTACAATTGTTACTACTGCTGAGTAAATAGAGAAGGATGCTTTGGTAGTGTTTGATTATATAAAATAAAAATTTGCAGTGAATGATAATCAAATTTACGTATTTGGGAGGTATATATATATTGATTTTACCAAGATCTATTGGGACTGGTCCTGCATTTTATTTAGGAGCTAACAGAAATTGTGCAGGCTTAATAATTTTGTCTGCTTATATAACTCTATATAAGTTGGTTAATGACATTGTTCCAAAAAGAGCGCACTACTTATTAAACGAAAATCATATCAATAATGAAGAGAATAGTCAAAAAATCAAATGCAAATGCTTATTTATTCATGGACAAAAAGATAACCTTACATTCCTAAAACCAATTTAAGATTTGTACAATAAGTAAAGAGTCATGATAATTAAAGTCTCCCTGCCCACATTAAAGAATAATCGTATTTGTCAATACAAGAAAATATGAGTCATAACAATTTTTTAATCAAAGAGCATATAATTGACCCAATACTAAACTTTTATACAGAGTTAAAGATTACAAAAGATGAATAGAATAAGGAAAAAGATTAAACATTACAAAATGATTGAAATTAGACATTTAAATATAATATTGCAAATTGAATTATCATAATTTCTAAAGTTATCTCCATTTATTTGTTATGCGATCTAGTATTTTTCTCCAATCCTCTCTTTATTACTTTTCTATCAATAGCATTTGAAAGTCTAAATCTGTTGTTTTAACAATATTTTTATGAGCAATTTATTAATCCAACAATAATTCTATGGCAATCAAACTATCTTAACTAAAAATTAACAAATTTTAATACAATATTCCCTCAGATATCTTCTTTTTAAGATCATCAATATTATCTCCAATCAATTTGATGATTTTTGTTGTCAAACTATCTTCTAATTTATTTCTATCAGAATCTGATAATTCAGCTTCATATTGTGTTTCTTTACAAAATTGCTCTTTACAATTTTAAAAGAAAATTTTATAATATTCCTATTCGTTCTTGATGAAATTTAAAATATTCCACTTAGTTCCTTTCATCAGAATATCTTCTCCAGAATCACAGGTTTCCTCTATCAATTATATCAACAAATTGCTATATGCAAGAACAAGCCTTGATAGAATTGCAATACATTCTTCTAATGATTAATCTCTTCTAAATAGTAACTTCAATTAATCTGATTTTTAATACAACTCGAAATTAACAAAGTGTCGAAATGCTATATTTTATTTCATTTGTTACAAAAATAATAATTACTTAACTAGTTAGTCACCTGTCATTTTTTATTATTGTTTTTGCATCCAACTCAAATTTTAATCATTATATAGCTTTTATAAAGTGGGATTGTTGGAAACTAATCCCTTTTCCATACTTTCAAACATCTAAAAGACTTGATCCCACGAAATCCTTTCAGATTCTTCTACAATCAGAGCCTTTGTCAAAAAGTCTCGAGTAAAATCAGTGATTGGTTGATTGCCCTTGAACACTAAGGGCTTTATTAAGATGTTTTTGAGCAAATCCTACTCATCCCTTCCCTTCCAAGGAACATCATGGAATACCATCTCATAAAATATAACTCCAATTGACCAAATGTCACATTTCGTTGAATAGCTCTTCCTTTGCAATATTTAAGGTGCCATATATAATGGAGAACCAACGCATGATCTTAATAATTATGATGTGTAATTGTCTACGTACTTGGCAAATCCAAAGTCTAAGTTTTTTGAATAGTCAATTACCTGCTATTTTGACAATGCCTTCATGATTTAATATATTTGCTGGCTTAAGATCTCTATGAATAACTCCTTGTTTAACTAATTCTTTGAATCCATTTACAATTTATAACATGATGCCTTGAGCCTTTCAAAAATAGATAGAATATTTACCTCTTTTTCTGTCAACCTCCTTTTTTGAAGAAATTCCTTCAAATCCCCATCCTTGCAAAACTCAGTAATTATGTAAAGAGATCTTTGAGTAGTAATCAGATCTATAAATCTGACAATGTTTGGATGATTAAACTTCTTTAATATCTCAATCTCACTAACAATCTAATTCCTTAGATAAGTATCCCTCTCAAATAATACTAAATCCATTTTCTTGATTCCAACTATTTCATTTGTTTTAATATCCATTCCCTAATACACTTTTCCATACGCTCCTTCTCCTAAGCAATGTCTCTCATTGTATTAATATTGACCAATCTATTTAACTGTTCGATTTAACGAGCTCATCAATATCAAAATTTTAATACTCTTAATATGCAATATAAAATATAGATAGAGAAGTATAATTTGAAATTCATATTGATTCACCTTTGCTTCTCATCTATTTAATGATGGTTCCTTTATGATTTCTATATATCATCATTAGCACTGTTGAAATACTTCTCCTTCAAAATTATTACAAAGAAGGCTAACGCTGATTTGAAGATACCACTCTTATTAGTCTAATTGATGTTAGTGAAATAATAATTGGATAAACTTCAACTTAGAAGCATATTGAAAAATGAAGAGAAAAATAGCTCAATTTGAAAGAATTAGGAGATATAAAACTAATTGAAATTCTTTAGTTTGACCAATCACTCTGTAATAATAAAATATAGTAATTCAGTATAGAAATAATCAATTTTTATCCTCAATCACATAATCCTATTCCTTCATTTATCTGCTAATGTTTTGATATTAGTTAATATTGCCTGTGTATCTATATAATTGAAGATGTTTCCTAAAAATAAAACTGAGAAATACCTATTATATTCTCTAACATCGTTACACTCTCTCATGCCAGATAGATATTTGTATAAGTGATTAAGTTCATCATCTAATTAATTGTCATAGAAAGGGATTATAGGGATTCCATTATCTATTTGCCATGAAAAATTGCAAGCGGAATTGTCAATTATAGCTACTTTTTCTAAATTTCTGTTAAGTATTCTTAAATCTTTAACGTGAATTCCACCTGATGTTAAGATACAAGATTCTCGATAAAGCCTATGAGCAAATATATCCTTATTTGGATCTAAATAATCAATTACGCTTTTGGCATATATTTTATTAGAGGCTGTAAATACTATTAATTCAAAATTCTCTGATAACTTTCTCAGTATTTCAACTGCATTTGGTCGTACATTAATTTTAGCTTATACTTGCTATGTTTTATTAAGATTGACAGTAAGAATGGCATCATATAATTTATGATCTCGTTCATTGCAATGTATTAATGTCTCATCTAAATCAAATATAAGAGTGATTGAATCTAAATATTTTAAAGAAATACCTTTATATTTATTTTGTTTGTCTAATTTAACTCCCTTTGTCTTAATGTCTGTATAATTGGCAGGCTTTAATTTGATGCCAATACTTAATTCTTGACATAATTGTTTAAAATGATTTCGATATAATCTAGTAAAATAATCATTTTAATTTTATAATATTATGGCTTATTTAACTTTCTGAATATAGTATATTTCTTCTAAGTTGGCATTTGTTAATTCTTGATTATCATCTGAAAATTAAGGAAATTGAAATGTCCCACATTTTGGTGTTATCGGTTTAGAATTTCCAGCATTTCTGCTCATTAGAGAATCATAGAGTTTGTCCACAATGCCATCATTTCTTATAATATCCGAAGATTGTCTAAAATGTTGAGGTTGTGGTTTGTCGTTTGCAATTGTCGGTATGGCATGAGATAATTTATGCGAATGCTTTGATTAGACTTTTTTTGAGGAGGAAGTGTCAAAATTTATTGTTTTAAACCTGGACTTATCTTACATATTTTCACTTTCTTAGGATTTTTAATAAGTCTGTAGAGAATGTGCGTCCTGATTTTTGGTTATATATTCTTGAAACTTTTTTATTGCTTAATTCAATTCATTTTAGGTGAGTAAGGTACCTTTTTTTTAAGTGTTGCTTTTATCAAGTTATTACTACAAGAATTATTAAGTGAACTGTGTATTTGAAGGATTCACTGCTATCATTCTCTCCAATTTTTTATTCTTTAATTTATCACCAGTTTTTTATAGTAGCTAAATCATCTCATTTTATTACATAAAATTAAAAATGAGCAAAATTAAAGTGATGAGCGTAACAGGTAATCCAGATTTATTGCACTTCAAAAATTTGCAATTGACAGAACGAAAAAAGACCTATGAGATCTAAGAAATGCATGAGGTAAATACATTAATAAAAAATCAGTCTGAATATGATCACCAAGTGAAACTGCTGAAAAGGGATGCTTCATTGAGAATTTAAATTAAGAAATTACAACCTCTTTGCAATTAAGAACCGTTTACTATGGATGACTCATTTATGTCTAAAACAGTGAAAAGGTTTATAAAATAGAAATATCATAGACCATTGTTATTGATTTAGAATGGAACACCTACTGTACATGCAAGTCGTAGAATTAAATTTACTCAGACCATGATTAGTTAAGCCTATGAATCGTAATTGAGATTTTTTAATTCGAGAAAGAATAGTATTTATGTTTAATCACTTTTAGCTTATGTATAAATGATGTTGTCAATCGATGATTAACTCCATCCTGTTGTTATTGAATTATTTAATGACTTTGCACCTAAGGCTTGTGAAAATTTCACCAAATTCTGCGAAGGTGTCAATATTGAAGGCAAATTTTATACTTATAAAAATAGTAAATTCACCAAATACAAACCTAATGGTTGTAATATAATTTAAATTTAGGGTTCATTTAAGGAGGTTAGTTTGATAAAAAGATATCTATTTATGGAGGATATTTTGAAGATGAATCTTATGCATTGAAACATGATTGCGAAGGTATCATTGGATTTGCAAACGATGGATTTTAGCATACAAACCATTCCTAATTCTATATTACTTTGGCACCTATGCCATTCTTTGATTATAAAAGAGTGGCTTTCGGTAAAATCATAAGAGGCATGAAATAAATACTAAAAGTTTTGAAATAGGAATCACACACTGATATTGTTATCTATGATTGTGGTCGTTATGATCATTAGGCTCAAATTAGATTAAAATTAGAAAAATTTACAGATGACTTTTATTCCAATATCCCAGAAAATACACAATCATTTAACAAGTTTATTGAAGCAGAACAATTAAAACACAATGAAGCATCGGGTGATTTCACTTAATTAGTTAAATATCTTGTTGAATAAATGAGAGTCATATCTAAATTCGTATATTCTCTAACAGGTCTAAAGAAAGCTATTCAATACTTAAATGAGTCATTCCTTAAAACATAATATTGCCAAATACTCTATATCCTTGATAATCAATAGACCTTGTAGGCAGATAATCAATAATCCAAATATATTGTTGCCTTTCGAGCTGTAGATGGCACAGATTCATGTAGAGCTTCAGCATTTATAATTTTTAAAAAATAAACTACACAGTTTAAATAAGTTACCTTGAATGATTTTAAACAATAAGCTGAACAAATAGCATCTATGGGGTATTGCGTATATGGTTAAACAACTTAACTTGTATTTGGAACTGGATACAATTTGAGTATGTTTACCCTATAGAATAATGATTTTAAGCTATAATAATAGGAGTATATCAATTAAATATATATAGGTTGTAAATACCGAAAAAAGAAACCTTTTACTCTAATAATATCAAAGATGACTTCTTATAAAACAAAATAATTGCAAATCTACCAACAAAGGTTATGAGATACACAGATAGTATTTTTACTACTCTCCATCGAGTTGTGCGTCTTGGTGGTTTGGCAATGTACAAGGAGGTTTCCATTTTTGAGGCCATTATCTGTGCTTTTACTCTAGCCAGATCATGGGGATGGTCATTTTGTGATGGAACAAGTAAATTTGAATATATTTGTTAGCTACTTTCAATCAAATTAGAATTAGAGACATCAATTAGTTAACGTATCTTTATCTTGGGTAATAGAAATGGATCTAAAAAATAGAGAACCATTTTCTATCAATAGTTTGATTATTTTAATTGTGTTAATACAAACAATATATTACGAGAGAGGTGGGATTTTCATTCTTTTAATGTCCCTAATATATGAAATGAATTTCTAAGTTAAACACTCATTAATAATTAAACAATAAATCTTTGATTGAGCGCTATTTTGTTATATAAATTTAAATTTAAAATTTATGGACTATATATCAGAGGATGCAATGTAGCATATGCCAAAAAAACCTCAAAATGCATATATGATATATAGAGGTGAAGTTTATGATGAAGTAAAAAAGAAAAATTAAGAGAAAAGCATGACTGAATTAACTTAAGTTATTTCCTAAATGTGGAATGATTTAGATAAAAAAAAAAAAGAGGTAATATTTTATATTTATTTAGAAATACGAAAATGAAAAAGAGAAGGCCTAAAATTAATATAAAAAAGATTATGAGGCTTGGATCAAAAAATATAAATTAGATGAAGAAAAAGTTAAAACTTGCTTGAAGGAATTAAAATAAGAAAAGAAAAAACACAAAAAAGGATCAAAAAAAGTCACTAAGGCTTCTAAAGATGATGAGGAAAGCGAAGATGAAGATGAATAAAGAATTTAATAAATTAAAAATAAAAATTAAAAGAAGGACTAAAAAGAGACAAAAGAAACTAAGGAAAAGGAAAAAGAAAAAGAAAAAGAAAAATAAAAACAAAATTAGAAAGAAAAAGAAAAGGATTAAAAGGGAAATAAAAAAAAATGATTAAATTTTCATATCCCTTCATAATTCATTATTTTTTTTAATTATTATTATATTATAATAATCTTTCAAAAATGATCACCAATACCTTAATAACTATCATCAGCCTTCATTAAAATATTTATATATTTAGTAAATATGTAAATGGATTCATATTGAATCTATCTTTAGTATCTAAAAGCAAGATTAATTATAATAAGCATACAATATTATTATATTCTCATATATTGAGATCTAATTATTTAAAAAAAAAATGACTCTTAAATACGATTGACAACATATTAAAGAATCATTAAACAAATAAAAAGCTATCAATCAATTAGGTATTATTAGATACTAAAATAATACTTAGTATTGGATTATTTCATTTTAGTATAGCTTTTTCTAGAATTCATTTATCTCTAAAGATATGATGAATTTAAAATTTTGTCTCTTACTACCATTAGATCCAAATAAGTGTTTCTATTTATTGATTTTGTATCTCTCATCATCCTCTTTCCATTTTCAGAATTCTCTCCAAAATAAATATGAAAATTTCAGCAATAGTTTAAAGATTTATTATAGTTTTCTTTAATTTATGTATCCAAAATTCTAATCCTTTCTAATGCGCTCTTAATCTTTTCACATTTACTGATTACTCCCTAGAAATTTTTTAAAATGTTCCAATATATCTACAACTTAGATTTAAATTAATGTATTTTTACCCCGTGTAGATTCCATTCTCTTCGATGAACTTTTCTAATAGATCTTTCAAATATTTTTTTCTCCTAAGCCTTCTTCCTCCTTTCTCCTCCATTATTTCATTTTTGGTTATGAATAAATTAATCATTTGGGTCAGCATTATCCCTTTTCTCCAACACCATGGATATCTAGTTGTATTTAATAAGGGAAAAAGTTATGTTCTGCAAGTTGTAACTTAAAAGGATTATGTTAGATTATTATTTTTTCAGATTTTTATTTCAAAGAAAACTGAATTTACCTGTCCTCAAAGGAGGCACCGATAATTCTTCCAAAATAGAATTATAAGCCAATCTTATACTAAGAATTCAAATAATTCAGCAATAGATTTGATAAATTAAAAATGAGATAAAAATATTAAATTTTTTGCATCCCTTAAGCGATTTCTAATGAGGTCAGTAATTTAATGAATTTCTTTCAAACCATTTTTAAACCTGATAAATATAAACAAATTTAAGATATTGAATTATATGATCATCTAAAGTTTTACAAGCGACTATTACAGAAAAAATCCTAATATAAATATACCTGTTAAAATTAGCCAAAGCCTATGTATTTTAGGTTAACAACTGAAATTTTGTTTCCTCTACTTAAATAATATTCTCCTTCTGGAGAGGAATAAAGAGCATGGATTTTCTTGAGAAAATACAATTGTAAAATTATTTGATTCTCTTGAATAGATCCAATTTATTAATAGATGGAGAAGTTCATATATTTCCATTTTAAATATCTCCCTCCAAATAGCCAATGGTAACATAATATCATAAAGATATCATAAATGAAATTTTTTGCAAAATTTATACTAATTATTTTATTAAATATTTGAGTGGTATTCATGAAAAAATTCCTTAATATTTCTAAATAACCGATTTTATGTGAATAGAGAAACATTTTAATTATCTTGGGATCCTATTACAAATTAATCCAATTTATTTAGCATATGCATCTAGAAGTGTTTAGATGAATATTATGATAGATAGAATAGTATAAGTTCGAATAATTCTCGATTCTCCTCCGTAGTTTGTAATAAAATTCTTTAAGTTGAATATTCTTTACTAAGTTATAAATTGTAAGACTAACTATGCATACATATATAAATATCTTTTATATAGGTATTTACTTATTTCAAATTTAACTCAAACTTAAGATTAATTATTAAATTTAATTGTAAATAGAATTCAATATTAACTTTCGAATCAGGAGTAAATAAAATAAGGACGAATAGTTTTTCATTAATTTATAAAAACTAAACTTCATTAAATTTAAACTTTCCAGTCAAAATATCTAAATATAAATTTATATTGCAAGATCAAATCAAAAAGTAGTTACATCAAAAACAAGACCAGGTACTTCGCTAAACTGAATTCCTTAATATTAAGAAAATTAAAAAAGCACTCATTACATTTATAGAAATGAAATCTTGAAAATTACAAATACACTTAATAGATTTGTGTAAGCAAGCACTTTATACAATTCAAAAATCCAATACCGATTTATTCATGACTGTGATTGTGATAGTTTATTAATATTAACTAATCTGTAGAGTGAGTCAATTTTAAATACGATTCATTTCAACTATAAGTACTCTATTTAAGCTTGAGTAATGATTACCAAAAGTTAAAAATTGACCCTGTAGGTTAGAAAATCTTGATTCAAATATATAGAATCTATATATTAAATTAAAATTTGCTATCAGAATAGAAAAAAAGCGCAAATAATACATGAGATGATATTAGAGATTCTCATCCTAGTCTTTCGCTCCTGTAACTATCAAAGAGTAAATAGATATAGATACGTTAAGATGTTATAGCATAAAGGCAGCAAAAAGATTCTGAATAAATTGCTCACTAAACAATTATATAATCACCTTTTAGATCTTTTTGCAAGTAAATGAATCTGAAATACAGATAATAGCAGATTTGTAAGAAAAGCCAAATCTAATTAAATGGTGAAATGAAAAATGAAATAAGGAACTTAAGAATGACTTGGATTGAAAGGGTATTTAGAAAATAGATAATGATTGGCATTAATTTGGTAATAAATAAAAGATTACTTTTGAAGAAAATAAATTATAATCAATTTAAAAAAGAATTTAAGTTAATTATGAATTATATACTAAAGGATTTAACTAAATTCATTTCTTTGTTTTTAAGTCAATAATTAATTATTAAAATTAATTCTAATATGATTTGCAATTTAAAATTGCCTGCTCATAATTTTCAATAGCTTACGTGTAGTTTTTGATATTTGTTAAAAATTAACCTTAAACAATAAGATATTTCAAACCTTTTTAAAAATAATTTGTTGTATCATTGGGATTTATATTAATTGCTTTATTAAAACAATCAATGGCATCATTGTTTTAATTAAGATTCGATAAGGCATTACCTAATTAAATTAAATATTTCTAACCTTTATTATTATAGGCTATTGTAAAATTTGGATCTATCTGAATTGCTTTATCATAGCAAGCAATGGCATCTTTGTATTATTTAAGATTATGTAAGGCCTTACCTTATAAAATAGAAAGACTTCATACCTTTATTATTATAGGCTATTGTAAAATTTGGATCTATTTAAATGGCTTTATCATAGCAAACAATTGCATCTGTGTATTATTTAAGATTATATAATGCCCTACCTAATTAAATTAATACATTTCATACCTTTATTATTATAGGCTATTGCAAAATTTTAATCAATTTGAATTGCTGTATCATAGCATTAAAGTGAATCATTGTATTTTTAAAGATCGTGTAAGGCTCTGCCTAATAATACTCATAGAATTCCGACCTTTATTATTAAACGCTATTGCAAGACTTGGGTCTTTTTTGATTGCTTCATCATAAGAAATAATGGCCTCATTGTATTATTTAAGATCATGTAAGGCCCTACCTAATAAAAAGTTAGAGATTTCATACCTTTATTATTATAGGCCATTGCGTAATTTCGATCAAGTTTGATTGCATTATTATAATAAAATATTGCCTCATTGTATGACTTCAGATTATGTAATGTCCTACCTAATAAGATTAAGAGGGTTCAAACCTTTATAATTATAGATTAATGTTTAACTTGAATCTAATTTGATTCCTTTGTCATAGCATTCAAGTGCATCCTTATAATTTTTAAGATCATGTAAGACCTTACCTAGTAAAATTAAAAAGATTTATACCTTTTTACAAATAGAACTCAGCCTGATTTGGATCTATTTCGATTGCTTTATCATAGCAAGCAATGGATTCATTGTATTATTGAAGATCTTGTAAGGTATTACCTATTACAAAAACAAAATTTCATACCTTTATTAAAATAAGCTACTTAGCAATTTGGATTTAATTAGATTGCTTTATCATAACAAAAGATGGCTTCTTTGTATTATTTAAGATCGTTTAAAGCACTGCCTATTACAAATTAGAGATTTCATACCTTTCTTATAATAAGCTACTTCGTCATTTGGATCTAGTTAGATTGCTTTATCATAAAAAACAATGGCTATATTGTATTATTTAAGATCGCTTAAGGCATTACCTATTACAAATTCTAGATTTCATACCTTTCTTAAAATAAGCGACTTCATCATTTGGATCTAGTTAGATTGCTTTATCATAACAAACAATGGCTTCATTGTATTATTTAAGATCGCTTAAGGCATTACCTATTACAAATTAGAGATATCATACCTTTATGAGTATAGACTGATGCATCACTTGGATCTAATTCGATTGCATTACTATAGCAAACAATGGCCTCCTTGTATTATTTAAAATTGTGTAATGTAGTACCTATTAAAAATAAGAGATTTCATACCTTTATTAAAATAGGCTGATGTATAATTTGGATCTATTTTGATTGCATTGTTATAGCAAACAATGGCCTCATCGTATTATTTAAGATTATGTAAGGCATAACCTATTACATATAAGAGATTTCATACCTTTAGAAAAATGGGCAACTGAATAATTTTTATTAAATTGAATAGCCTTATCATAGCAAACAATGGCTTCATTGTATTATTTAAGATTATTTAAGGCATTACCTATTACAAATTAGAGATTTCATACCTTTATTAAAATAATTTACTTCGTCATTTGGATCTAGTTAGATTGCTTTATCATAACAAACAATAGCTTCATTGTATTATTTAAGATCGCTTAAGGCATTACCTATTATAAATTAGAGATTTCATACCTTTATTATTATAGAAGGATGCATCATTTGGATCTAGTTAGATTGCTTTATCATAACAAACGATGGCTTCATTGTATTATTTAAGATCGCTTAAGGCATTACCTATTACAAATTCTAGATTTCATACCTTTCTTAAAATAAGCTACTTCGTCATTTGGATATATTTAGATTGCTTTATCATAACAAACAATAGCTTCATTGTATTATTTAAGATCGTTTAAGGCATTACCTATTACAAATTAGAGAAATCATACCTTTATAATTATAGGTTGATGCATAACTTGGATCTATTTGCATTGCTTTGTCAAATATAAAAATTGCATCCTAATTTTTTCCCTATTACCATAGGGAATATCCTTAAAATTTTACCATTAAATTACCTTTTCTAAAATAACCAACAGAATACTCTGGATTCTTTTAAAGAGCTACATCAATACATTAAATCGCATCTAAATGTTCACTCAAATTTTATAAAGCAACGCCTGTTTATGTTATACCATTCATTACTTTTTCTATTCAAAGCGTGAAGATGTTAAGATTCCTATATCAAAACCTTTTCGCATTGCTCAATAGCCTATTTAAATTACTTTAACTCACATAAAGCATAACCTATTTAATTTGTATATTATAATAACTTTATGCAATTAACATAACCATATTATTTGGGGTTTTCATTAATTCTTCATTTGAATAGTCTAGTAGATCTCTATAAAAGTTATTATTAATTTTTTCGGCCTAATTTCTCATAATTATTGCCTATCCAAGTTAATTCATTTCGATTTTTTTTATAACTAATTATATAAATAATCATCGAAATACTTTAAAAAAGTGTTGCCAATGTTTATTGTTTCGCTGATAATTTTATGTACTAAGTAATTTTTTCATTAGCCTCCTGCCATTTCTACTAATTTAGTAATTGTATTCCTAATTTCATTTTAACACTCGAATACCTTACTAAAGTGAATTTTCATAATCATAGTGAATATCTGAAAATTATTATTATTCTTTATCAAATTCCATAGCCTGGATAAATTTCTTCATACTAGCTAATTATGAACCTACAAATATTACTTAAAAAAAAATACTAATAAAATCCTCCTTTATAAACTCCTTTTAATTGTTTATATATTGATGCCATTCCTTAATCACCTATAAACTGTTTTCCATTTATTTATAATCCTTTTGACTTAAACATTCAGAAATCTTAACTATTGATATTTTCATATCCTCCATGTATTTTAAATATTCTTGATATTTTATTTTGACTTATGTAAATGATTGGTTCAATTAGTTTGTTAATTCATGGATACTCTGATTGAATTTTGTTATAAAACTTTAGATCTCACCAAATTCTTTTAAGTCTTTCTTGCAATTCAAATGCTTTTTAGAGTCACATCCGCATTATTGACAGAACTCAGGTCTTGA
Source organism: Paramecium tetraurelia (assembly GCF_000165425.1). Classification (NCBI taxonomy): domain Eukaryota; phylum Ciliophora; class Oligohymenophorea; order Peniculida; family Parameciidae; genus Paramecium; species Paramecium tetraurelia. The sequence continues at coordinate 350,145 of NW_001799400.1, read as the reverse complement.
TTCTTGGCATCCCAAATTTAAACAAAATCCTTTTATAGCTTCTCCTTTGTGCGCAGTGTCTTAACAAGTAAATAACTTCATTAAATAAATGTATATTAAATAGGATCAAAAACTGTCTTAATACAATTTTTTCATCTATAATGATATTTTCTGGTATTCAATTCATCTTTTTTTATAAATGTTTTTAGAAAACATATATATCATTAAACTTCACAAGTGTTAATTGATAAGCAAATGGATAAAAGAAGAATTAAATTAGTGTAATATTCTTTTTCTACTTCCATATGAGATGGCTAAAGTATATATTCATATTTTAAAGAAGGTTCATAATTTATTTTTAAATTAGAGTGTATTTAATTTAGATTCTAATTAAGATGAAGTTGCTTGAATTTTAAAAGCTTACGATATGATTTTTACTTTTCTCCTAATTTCATCGCCAGTTGATAAAAGCTGTGCCTAGACAAAAAAAAGATTTTAAGTTACTTCTCAATGTATCGGTCTTAAATATTTATCCTATTTAATCTTGTATGAGAATCCTTAAATAAGACAAATATTTTAATCGCACATTTCTTTATAATGCATCATGGTAGCATGCAACAATGAGTTAATAAAGCTAAGATAGAATGTAAAGGATCCTATAAAGACAAAAGAGGCAAAAATAAGCAGCAGAACCTCTTTATAAATGAAGGCAATTGCTTTAAAAAAATAAAAGTTTAGATAATATGTAAATTCATAATGGAGATTCTATTTGCAAAATTAGAATATCCTTCAATATAAATTTTATATAAAGAAAATATATACAATCCCTTAATGGATTAAAAAGTTGATAACTAAATTGAAGAAAAATTTTTTCATAATAATAATAGCATAAAAAATTTTCAATTATCTTTATTTGCTCAAAGAGTGAGGGTTCAATTAGAATTGCGCATTTAAGACTAATTAATCTAAAAATATAATATACCTCATTAGATCTAAATTATTTTTTAAGAGTTTATTTTTTGAAAACTATTGATCATAAAGCTATTAGAATTTGATAATTAAAAAACAGCAAAGATTTAGTTGAAATATATTTGTTCAATGAATTTGGTATGTTTTGATTATTAAATTAATAATCTTATTACGATTAACCATATATTAATAATAATAATAAAATAATTTCACTTAAATTTGAAAGTAAGTTACCCTTTCAAATTTAGGAGAATCTATCATCTTAAATAATATTGATATTTGCGACAAAAATAGAGTTTGAGTCAAATCTATATACCTTTTGTTCACTTTAAGGTCAATTGGAATTTTTTTAAATTATTAGTATCTCTTTTAAATATAATTCTTTTAAGTTCACTTGTAGAGATAGACTTTATAAAGGGTCATTAAATTTTAGAATTGTAAAAGCTAAAAAAGCAAATGAAAGACCTCTGTATTTATTTGGATAATTTACTAAAAAAAGGAGATTTTTAATAAAGTGGATATCCTGCCTTGCTTGCTGATTTAATCATATTTTTTTATTGAAAATTAAAATGGATAAATAATGAGAATTCAGCTGTTATAAATTTTAATCAATCCTTCTAAATATTTATAAATAATAAATATCTTTTTATTTTCTTATGATTATAATTTTGTTACTCTTTCATTGCTATTTAAATCTTGATTTTAAACAGATCTTTAACTTAAAAATATTAATCAAATTTCTGTATAATTAATTTCAAAAATTTACTAAAACTCAATTTATTAAAAATAAATTCAACTCAATATTTGGGGGCGTTTAAATATTAAACTAGTATATATTTTATTGCTATGAGAATAAATTAATGCTTTCTTTTACCTATTGATAACAACATAATATCAATGTCAGTTTACATATTTTTACATAATAAAAAGGTGTTACTTCTTGATAGCATATTTGTTTAATCATAATATTTTTCAATTTAGTTTGCAAACACAATTAAATAATATAAGTAATTATAGGGCACAAATTGATATCCTCTCTTATACTAAAAGGTAATTCCTTAATGAAATATCCAAATAATGTCTTTATTGTTAAAATGAATATTTGATAGTAAGAGAGAGAGGGTTAGTTTCCAAATTCAACCATAATAAATTCATAATTCATAATGAATCCAAATATAAATGGTTAAATATATTTGGTAGGTATAGGCTATTGTATTAATTTATTATGCTTATGCTATCGATATAAAAATAAATTCAATAATTTTTTATTAATTCTTATAGTTAATTTATGAAATTGATAGGTAATGCTTATTTAATTTTGCATAGATAAAGCTTAAGACTATGACTCAAATGATCGATTAAACTAAAGGAAATTAATCAGTGTCATATGTGAAACTAATAAAGAGGCAAGAGATTATTTATATTTTTTGAAATAAAGAGAACAGGAAGAATAATAATAATTGCCTAAGACTGAAGTTTTTTCAATATTCATAAAAACAATTATGGAAGTATCTAATCCGACCTCTACCTTTAGAATAATTTGGGAATCAATAAGCATGTTATTTATTTTTGTATAAATGATATACATTCCAATGGCATTATCATTTTCAATTGATAGCTCCTTTGAGATGGAGATCATTAATGATATAATGGATATATTTTTTGTTGTAGATATGCTGCTTAATTTTCGATTGGCATATTATGAAAAGTAACCAAAAATCTTATATTATAAGTGGAAAATTGGAGTATCGCTTAAAATATATAGCATTAAATTATCTAAAATTGTGGTTTTGGATAGATGCGATAGCAGTTCTTCCTTTCGATTTAATGATAGGAACTGATAGTAATTAATCAACACAAATATTAAAATTTGTGAGATTGTTTAAATTTGTGAAGATTATACGCCTATTAAGAGTCTTGAAATTGGGAAGAATTTTGATAAAAATAGAAGGTATATAAAGGATAATAATAGATTCTAGAAACATTCTCAATAGAATAAACTCTCTAGGCTATAATACAATTCCTCAAAATAACAGCTATGATTTTATGTATAGCACATTGGATAGCATGTATTTGGAATATAATTGAATTTGTGGATGAGTAAGTAGAACTAACATGGATGACACAATATGGTATCCATGACGCTCCTTGGGAAGTTAAATATATAACAGCCTTCTACTTCAGTATAACTACAATGATAACAGTGGGTTATGGTGATATCAGTCCAAACACAAATTTAGAAATGATTTTTGGGATTATTGTGATGGTTCTTTCATCAGGAGTTTTTGGATTCAGTATGTCTAGTTTGAATTTCATTATACAAGGAGAGGATTAGAACATTGCTGAGATAAAAGAATAAAATTAAAAAATAGTTAAGTAAATACTTCAATAATTCAGTTAGATATATTAAATAGAAAAACATACCAAAAACATTATAAATTAGAGTTAAGAATTATTTAGAATGGCTAGAAGGATCTGCTTAAGTAGCCAAAAACTCATAAATGGTCATTTTAAATAACTTATCATCAAATCTGCACACAGAAGTATTGACTTTATTACATGGCAGAATTTTAAAATAAGTTAATTTGATCAGCAGAGAATTTTCCTCTTAATTGACAAACAAACTAATTTATGTTTTAAAAGAACATCTTTTAGGACCAGAAGAATATGTTTTCAAAGAAAATTAAGTGGACAGTAATTTATTATACTTCATTTAAAATGGTTAAGTGGATATTTGTCTAACAAGAAGAGAGTTTTCACTAAAACTATTAAATAAAGGAGATTACTTTGGGGAGATAAGTTTTTTTAGTAAAAGTCCTAGGACAGCAAGTGCAAAAACACTTGATTTTGTTAATTTGATGAGTTTAAGTAGAAAAGATTTGTGGGAACAAGCTCAGGATTTAAATTCAGATTTGGAAAAGCTTTTCTATATAAAGAATTGTGTGGATGTTGAGAATTCATTAAAGCCATTGCGATTGAGATGTTACATTTGTGATAGGCCACATCATATTGCAAGGAATTGCACTATTATGCATTTTAGAGTTAGAAGGTTGAAAGTAATAGAAGAGTATTTGAAGTAAAAGAATACCAGAATAAAAGAATTTAAGAGAAGAAATGGAAAATCCTTAATATCATCATCTTAAATTATCTATTCAAAATCAGATGCTGTTTTTAGATACAGATTTTAATAATTGAAATAAATTGTAAAAACTTCATAATAAATTGAAAATCTTGATGAATCAGCTGTTGATTATTCAAAGTTATCAACACAGATTGATGATAATAATTTTTGTCTTGATAGACATCGAGATTATTCAGAATTCTACACTGAATTTAATCCAACTAAAATAATTTCTGAAATAAATAAATATTCTGAATAAAAATTATAAGAAATGAGAGAAGAAAAAGAATAAATAGCAAATAGATTCAGATAAAATTGGATGAATAGCAGAAGATAAAAATAGTTGTAGATTGCTCCTCCACGATAATCTAAATTGTCATTTGATGCTCAGAAGATTTTTTCATCCGACATCTAGCATATCATATTTTCTGAAGATTCTTCGAGTTCTCATTCATCTTATAATTTGTTAACCAAAAAAAGTGTGAGAGGTAAAAGACTTCTAGACATTCAAACGTAGAAATAATTATTGTAAGTATTTTGACATCTATATTAATTTAGGATTAAAAGATCAACATCTCGTTCCTAGTTAGAAAAATTTCTACAAAAGAAGTAAAGTTCATTTGAATTTAAACAGAATAAAATTAAACGATAGGTTTCATTGCATTTAAGAAGTAGCCACACTACTCCTTTAGAAATCAAATAATTTTAAAATACTAATCTTAAGCTCTTAATCATTAATTAATATTTATGCTTTAAATGAATATAATTTTATGTTTTTATTTAGATTAATATTGTAAGCAGAAAACATAAATTTAAATTATTTTCTTAGTCTTTTTTCTAGTTTACCTTATTATTCATTTAAATCAAATAATGTTGATTTCCATTTGTAATTCTCACTTTCATAAAATGAAAATAAATCGTCATTTTCAAAATAATATATAGATATATTAGTTAGTTCTAGAGTTGTTGGTAAGGATTTTATTTTTAATCTTAAACCACTTATTAATTACACCATTTATTCTTAATAAAAATAAACTTTATTCAGTAGCTACTTTTACTATGTAAAGTTATCTATAGAAATAAGACAGCAACAGACGATAGTCATTTACTTTTGATATGGAAGGACAAAATATTTATTATTATTCAGTAGCAAAACCATTACCAAATGACATTATTGATGACCTAATCGTATGTTCAAAAATTAAAAAGCTTTTACTATCTTAACTACCTAAAGTGTGGTTTATAATGGCTAAAACAACTGCTTATTTAACCATTGATAACCAGTAGAAGTTTGTGACTTCAAACTTCATTTTAGACATTTTTGTATACAGTTGGTTATCAAAGGAGTTATAAGACCTGAAATAACAGTTATTAAATAGAATGAGTAAACTTAACATAGAAATGGAAAAATTTCATCGACTAATTGACATATTTTCTTAGGAGATGACTTTTATATAAAAAGAACTCGTTTAAACCAATACTTGGGAATACTAGTTGAATTATAATAAGAACTGCATAAAGCCACTCTTCGTCTTTCGAGAAAAGTGCCCACTTGAGCATTTATGTCTTATTAAAAGAATTGATGAATTAAACATCGATGACGATAGCAAAAATTCAACTTTGACATCTTCTTAAAATTCTCAAAATTCCTATCAAAAAGAGATCAGCAGAAGCAAGACCGATACTAAAGAAATAACAGCGATCGTTCTATCTAATAAAATGAGAAAGTTTTCTAAGCAAATGGAAAAAATGAGCGAAAATTTTTTTTAAGAATTGATTACATTTAATTCTCAAGAATAATAATGGCAAATTGCGGGATAATTCGTAGTAATTATCATTGAAACCACAGTCTAATCAGATTTCGATATGAAAACAATTGAAAAGGTTAGATTTATTTAACCTGCAGTGCTCTTTTATAAGAAAGCAATATAAATTTGGATGTTAACAAAATAATCTCACTTTGATAAGAATCTAAATTAACACTCAAGAATAGGCAAAGTATCTATAATTCTTAATTCAGGTATCATTTAGCCATTTTTTGTGTAAAGCAAAGTGCTTTCTTAGCTAATATTGGAAAGAAACATTAACCATTCCTCTACACACATTTTTTTAGTTAGCAGAATAGCTTTATCCTTAGGTGGAAAATGAATCAGTTATGATCAAGGTATATAATTCTTTAACATATAGAAAATGAGCACTTTTTCGATTCTCTTGAAAGAAAAAATAGTATCATTATGGGAGCAAAATTTATCTCTATTCGCTAAATCACATATATAAAATTGATAAAATCTATAATTAAATTAATTAAAACTATTCAATATTAATGATTTAATTTTGACATACTCCAATCATCTATTAAATTAATATATCCGTATAGTAATAAAATTCTACCAGTATTTAAAATATATAAACAGCTATTTTTACTAAGACTTAAAAAGTTTTTATTTATGGGTAATCCATAACAATGATAGAATAGCATCAATTAGTAGGTTTTGGACGGCTATTTGATATTTATTTGAGCAGTTCTTCATATTTAAATATGAATTTTAATTTATCTAGGGGTTTTTTAACATTTCAAAGCTAAATTTTAGTTCTCGATTCATCTAATTATTGCTGATATAAAAACATCTCATTTGTTTATTTATGGATATGTATGTAAAATATTAAATAATTGCTAATGAACGAGATCGGATCAAATTAAAAAAAAATAATAATCTATTATAATATGAATATGTTAAATTTATTAAAGCTGTTTGGTTTTCTTCTTCAAATTTCGATATAGAACTTAAGATAATGTTTACGATAGATACTCTTTTTATAAACCTTTATCTTAGAATAATTAATTGATTAGTCAACAATTTAAAACTTTTGTTGAAAATTAATAAGATAGTTTATTTTATCATTTGAATTAAATTAACAGTGATGCAAACAGCATTTCATATGATATTTTTAACATTAAGTAGATATGATTTAATAAAAGAATTTATAAATCATCCATTTGGTGATTCATCAGCATTTAACCACTTAATTCTTTTTCCATATTCCCATATACCTTCTTTTTTTTCTCCATTTGGAAGTGTAATCATACCTTTTCCATGTTATTTTCCATTAATCCAATACCCTTCATATTTTCTACCATTTTCCCATTAGAATATGCCAAATCCATGTTTCTTATCATCCTTATAGTCTCCTTCATATTTCTTGCCATCAGCCCATTAAGTCACTCCTTTTCCATTCATTTTACTATTATTCCATTGTCCTTTATATGACTTACCGTCTTTCCAATAATACTCTCCATATCCAGTTATATCATTTTCAACAAAATCTCCTTTATAATAACTGCCATCAGCAAAGGTCAAAGTTCCTTGTCCATGCTTTTTACCATTTTCATATCTACCCTAATATATATCCAAAATTAAAGGTTTACTTCGTATTTGGCTCCATCTGGCCATACTTCCACTCCTTATCCATGTTACAAATCATTCTTCCATTCTCCGTCATATCTAGCACCTCCTTGAATGTATTTATAAAGCATACCACTATGAATATAAACGCCTCGGCCATTTGCCATATCATCTAACCACTACCCTTCATAAATATCCCCATCAACATGAACTGAATAAGTATTATAAGGAGTTACCTAATTTTCCAAATCCATTTGCTTTATCTTCCACCCATTCCCCTTCGTAAAAACTTCTATCTGGCCACACATATTTTCCTGAACCATCTCTCGTTGCATTTTTCCATTCCCCCTCATAGACACCTCCATTTTTCATTTCAATAGCTCCCAGTTTAGTTCTTGTTGTTTTATTTTTCGTTGCTTAAACTTATGCGATATATTGTTCTTCAGGTTTGTTATCATCTAAACTTCTCAACACATATTACCATTTTCTCTTTTCATAAGTTTTGGGGAAGAACTATCCTCAATAGAATTGTTTCGAGCCCCTGCCATTTGAGCTACATCTTCATCCTTTAATTGGTTGCTGATCTTTTCTTTACCCTAATAGTTTATTCCTTTTAATACATCAGGGTCTTAATTTTAAGCATTATCAGGTTTAGCTGTTAGTTTTGATTAACTTTATTGTTTTTAATTTGTATTGAGTTCATTTTCGTCATTTGGTTTAGTTTAACATTAGCATGTACAGGCATTGCCCATTTTGAAATGAGTAAAATTTAATATTAAACTAAAAAATTAATAATTAACTTTCAATTTATTTTCATATTTCATAGTTTCATATTTCACTATTGGAATGTAAGATATGTTAGTTATTAATCTAAGAACTTTTAAAATGTTGTCAAAATTTGAGTAGTTTTAAATAATAATTATTATTAATAAAATGAAATGCATTTGCAAAAATACATCAAAAGACTTAATTATATCAATAAAAGACGATAATGTAGTTTTTTAAGCTTGTAATTATTGTATATTTCATGGATAGGCAATGACAAACAAAACGTTATCTGTAAATTTCAAGGTTGTTATGATTTTAGTGATAGTAGTGATAATGATAATTAAATAATTCGATTAATGTCTTAGATCTCATGTAAGAATATTGATAAGAATTCTTTCAAATAAATCCTTGAAATAAATACTGATTGTTCAAATGTAATATTGGTTCTCAATTTAGCATTCCAAAATGTTTATTAATAGTGACACCAATTTTAGACTTGTGAGTTCTACACATTCAACTTCGGCTAATAGTCCAACAATAAAAGAAACAAAAAAAAAGAAAAAGTAAAAACCAAAAAACAATGAATCTCAACCAAAATCAGAAGTTGAAAAATCAAAATAAATCTCTGATTCAAAGAATTCATCCAAACAAACCAAATATTGTTCTTTAGTAAATGAAGATATTAGAATATTCGAAGAAAAAATAAAATAATACACATCTGAAATGGATGACTCCTAAAAAATAGTCTTAAATCTCCCATAGGAATGGATTAAAAAATTTGGAATTCAAAAAAAAAAAAAATGATAAATATGATTTCAGCTTCATAAATTTTAATGATTATATTCCTTATTTTCATGTTTCAATATAAGGGATAAGAAATAAATATATCTATATACTTTTATTGTGCTTCTATTGGCATTTTATTTATTTCTGAACATTTCTATTGTTAATTCTAAATGAAATAAAAGAACCTAAAAGATTACTAAAATAACTTTTCTTACAATTACTATAATTTTCTAATTTAATGTAAAATATTGAGCTCTTTTCAAATGCTTAGGATGAAGCAATAATGTCTGAAAGAAATGAACGAGAATAATTTCAAAGTGATTCCTCTAAAGAAGATGATAATTCTAATGATGATTCAATTCAAAATGAAGAAGAATAAGAAATTAACCCAAAAGAATCTTAAGGTTCTACATTCCCAGAATAACAGGTTATCAAGGATGAGACTAAGAAGAAAGATGTAGTCATCACATTTATATTAGATAAAAGAGACTTGTCTTGAAAAAATCAAAGCATATATTGGATTTGGTCATAGCCATTTATTATTAAATGAAAGGATTGGATCAATATTTTTCTTGCCTATACCTTCCAGATGGCCACTAAAAATATAGGTTACAATTGCATAAATAATTATCGCCATTACGTCATTCTCCTTATTTGTTGGAGTCTAATAAATAGGATAAAATATATTATTTGATACTGTATTATAATGGACTAATAACAATGTATCATCACTTTTACAAAAATAAATTTGCGAAGTCACGATAGATTTTGTTTAAATTTTAATAAAAACTAGAGAAAATGAAATATAGCTCATGAATGTAACAATAAATTTAATTTAATCGGGAACTTTAAGGTACAAAGATGTTCTGTATAGTATTGATAATTAAATACCAAAATCATCTAAAAAACAAATTTCTAAAGAAGGCATCATAGATCAATATACTCTTGATGTTGCCACCTATTCACTTTTAAAAGACTAATAGGTATCTGAAAATTAAATCAGAAAATACTTATCCATCAATAACATCATGTATTATAATTATTAAACTCTGGGATCCACTTTTTTTTGGATTTTTGATGATGGATTCATGATGCAATATCCAGGTTTGAATGTAACTAATGTCAAATTATTTAATGAACATCGATTAAAAATGTATAATAGTAGAAGGTATCTCACCAATATTCCTATTGAGCACACTTATGATCCTATTTTGGGTTCGATTTTGCAAAGGGAAGTATTGCCAATAAATGATGACAATAATAACTAAATTGGTTTGATATTTTGTGAAAGAATGCCCATTATGTTGTTTTTACTATTCAATTAAATAGCCATCAACAATCAGTATAATTACACTTTATTTTTGCTTTCATCAGAAAATGATATACTCCATTATGAGGAAAGAGAATATAAGATAAATATAGAGGAATTTTAAGAACTAATTAAAACAATTAACACAGAAGATTCAAAATTAAAGAAAATGAACATCTCAAAATTTCATTTTGACTCAATAAGTGTTTCATCATACTTCGAACTCTATTATGGAGAACTTTAAGATTAATGCTTTATATTAGCATATATTAATTATAAAGGAATCTTTTTAGGAATGTAAATTTTGGTTTTACATTTTTAGCTTTTAACCAACTTTCTTGCCCAAACAAGAAATTGGTTTCTAGAAAAGAACATATTCCAAAAAAGTTGATAGTTTCAATCAAAAATTAATTCCATTAGCTTTATCTATACCCATCTTATATATCATCTTGTGTGTTTTTTACATGGTCAGATATATCAAGCCTCTCCAAAGAATTACAGAATATGCAGACTAATTATTAAAGAAATCATAAAATTTTGATGAAAATTAATTTGAAAAATAATTTACTAATTCAACTGGTGATGATCTCATATAATAATTAACATCCTTATTTGCCAAACTTATGGGTAATTTAAATAAATCAAAATAACTGAAGAAATAAGAGATCATTGATTTCTATAATAAGCAAACATACCCAAAAAATTAGAAACCAAGGGATGTTACTCCTATTATCAATCAAGTGAAAAAGATCAAATTAGATTCAATTTTGAGAGATCCTGGAGTATTATAGTTTCCAAATTTGGACGATTGAATATATACTTTTACATAATCTGAAGTTAATTTAAAAGAATATATACTTTTTTATAAAAATTAATTTGAAAATTATCTTAACTGCCAACTGATATTTTCATATATTTTAGTTTTTTTAAGATATCACTATTATTCTATAAATTATAACTTATTGTTCTATACAAATCCAATCGATTCTATACTTATTTGTTATATTTATAGAATACAATCTTATCCGACTGATTCACCTTTTAGAAAATGAACTCCTAAATCGTTACAGTTTTGTTAATGATTCAGGTAAATTTCATAAAAGGTATTTAATTGTCTTTAAGTTTAAACTCTTTTTGAATTCTACAGATTTAGTCGTTAATAATTAAATCTAAAAGTTCCAGTTACAAAAGACAATGAGAAACTCTATTCTTGATAAACAAAATCAAAATAAGTGCATTTTACCATATTATTTGTGATATTAGTAAAGATCCTATGATGATTTTATGTTTGAGTTTCTATTCTAAATAGTTAGAGAGATTATAATGAATGAGGCGATAATTAAGTATTTGAGGATGTTAGAATATGAGAAATTTAGAGAATATAAAAAACATAGAATGATGACAATGGCGGTTTTTCAAGAAATGTTTAAATATTTAATTGCAATTAAATTTGATAATTTGAAGGAGTATGTCTAAGTTACAGTAAAGGAATTGATAAATGCCCATAGATTTATAAAAAGTGATTAATTCATCCATATATACATCGCTTGCTTATTTACTCAGATGCTATTAATGATATATTTTAATAAATAATAATAATAATTTATTACGGCTTATGCTTCATCTAGAAATCGAAGTATAATCTTTGTAGTTTTTTATTGAAAAATATTCAGAATAGTGCAAAATAGTCATTCATGATGGTAATATACAATTCTTATTAATAGCAAATGAATCTAAAATTTTGACGTCTAAAATATTGAGTCAATGTTCGAGTGTTTAAGATATAAATGAAGTTGTTGAGTTTGATTTTTATTATACTGAAAACCGATATGTAACTTCCATATATCTTATCTAGTTAAAAATAATGGTTCAAGATTGCAAAGTATGCTATGGAGAAGCAATTCTGAATCTAGGTTTTTATATTGAAAATCATTTACCATTGGTTATTGATAAAATTCCTATACATAATAGATAAGATCAAGAAGCTTATATTTAGGTGGGATTGGCATGGAACTAATCAAATTAAAGTGAATATAAAAGAGTTGGAAACAATAGATGGTATAATTATATATCGAATTTAGTAAAATTAACTAGGAAATTAAAAAAAGTGAAGAGTGGCTTAGGTAAAAGCGAGAATGTCAGCATTCCCCAGTATAAGAAAGAGGAGAAATTTTGAATCATAATAGAGAAGAAACATTAAAGAAATATTCTGAATAACCAAGTAATTTTGAAAATCACTTAAAATATTCTGAAGTTGATAAGCTAAATGAACCTGAAGTAAATACAAAAAGATAATAAACTGTAAGAGTTTAGAAAGTTAGTTTATTATAATAAAAATCCAAGGAAGAAAAATCAGATTTTGATGGCCCTGTTGCTTTGAGAGAAAATAAATTTGTTGTTCCAGGCAAGAGAAGGACCAAAAATGTATAGAATCACGAGGAAATTATGAGAGGCTCCACTAAACCTAAAGCAAATCCAAAAAAGTTAGATTAATTTGATAATTTCAATTCAAGACCAACTTAAAATGAACAAGCATTGTTATTATCATGTAGATAATTAGAGAAGGGAGAGTATGATGAGAATTCATTACAAATTTAAAACTAGATGTTACAATATTAGAATAAATTAATGAAACAATAAAATGAGAAGTTATTGGAGTAAATCAAGAAATCCGAAGCTGCTTTTAATTTGTTATCAGAAACTTATTCTGCTCTTCAATCAGATTATAAAAAAATGTAGATTCAAAGTTTCAACAGTAATTTTAGTAACTCATTTATTAATGAATTATATAATTTACCTGATAAGAATAGTAAGGAAATTCAGTAGATCAAAAAGGAGTCTGAAATACTTAAAAAAGAAAATGAAATCCTTCTAAAAGAGAATGATATTTTGAAAGATGAGAAGGATACACAATAACAAAAATATATTCAAGAGATATCAAAATTGAAAGAAGAACTAACTAAAATAAAAAACACTATTGTTGAATTATAAAAAGAAAAGATTTCACTCTAAAACTATGTGGAATCTCGTAAGGATTCTTAAAATAACAAAGAATACTGTATTTGTTTGTAAAAGGAAGAACTTAGAGCAAACAGAGATAAATTTTAATATAGTACAAATATTTGTGTAGAAACTATCTATTAAGTTAATGATGAAAAAGGAAGAACAAAATGTTCTAAAAATTAGATTGATAATTTATTAAAAAATGAAGGAAAGTAAAAATAATATACAATTTACACCTAGATTTAACTAATTATCACGATCAGAATTACAAAAATTGGTATATGAATATTCCAATGAATTATAAATTAGTTAAAAGGAAAATCAACAATTAAGTATAGATTCAATATTATTCTAAGTACTTAACTCAAAGAAAGATTAAATAAGACTTGAGAGCAATCAAAAAGAATTAGAAATAACAAAAGTAATTATCATTATTAATGTGATAGCGAATAGTTAAACTAAGTGATCAAAGATGTAGCTCTCTGGAACATTAAATTGTATAATTGGAGAAGGCTGTTCTAAACGGCAAATAAAATATCGCTGATATGATTAATGCAGTCATGGAATGCGGAGGATAAAAACTATATGATTAAGTGGAAAGATGTTTGGCTTTTAGAAGAAGTTTAAAATTAGAATGAATTTCACACTAAATATGACTAACAATTTTTGATTTATAACATTTGTTATTTATTTAAAATTAATTATTTCTTATTATTATCTAAAGCCTTTTAATTTTTAATGCAAATATAAAATAATTAAGTATAAACCTAGTTTCACAATTGTTTCTAAAATAATTAATAATGTTTTATTAAGGAAGCAATCTCTAATGCTACTTAACTTTATGGTATAATAATTATTTAATTATTCTTCTTTTTTATTTATAATAAATTTAGAATTTAATTTAAAATTAATGTCGAAGCAGCAGGATAATCTATTTTAAAATAATAGATCTTAAAGGGCACTTCGAACAGAGTAAAGCAAGTAATATGAAACTGGACATTTGTAACCTACTCTCAAACAAGTCAATTCTTCTCATCAATCTCAGTCTATTTCACCCATTCGAAGTCCGAATGAATTGAGTATTGATAATAAGTAAGGAATCAATGGATAACCAAATATCAAAAATGTTGACTAGGTAGAAATATTAAAATAACCTAAAGCAGATAGGAGCACTAATTTAAGAGATAGAGAAACAAAATATTTGTATAAAATTGAAGACACAATAAATATAGGAGTGCTAATCAAAAATAAGTCAACTTGAATTGCATTATGGGTTAAAGATTGAAGAGATGGAAACACAGCATCTTTACTAAATCCAATTAACACAAAGTTAATTAAGAGAGAAATAATAGGAGAATGCAAATTTAATTAATGAAATTAATCAATTAAAATCCCAAAAAAATAAGTATAATTTACTTGTTGAACAAACAAATATAGAAAACAATTAATTAAGGGAATAACTAAGAAAGTTTTAGATGCTAAATTCTACATAAATGGGGGATATAATTGATGACCCATCTTAAAAATAGTAGAAATTGGAAATCGTATAAATAAAGTAATAAATGATTAGACTGAATGAAGTTATAAAAAGTTTGGAAGAATAAAATAAATATTATGAAGAAGAATGCAATAAGCACTACAAGGAAAATTAATATTTAATCGATCTCCAAAAAGATTTAACTTAATAGTTAGAGGCATATAAAATAGAATTGATACAATTTCAATAAGAAAATAATGCATTGTTAGAGAATATAAATAAAATGAAAGAAGAGTTCAATATTTCCTAAGAATAAATAATTTAGTAATTAAAAAAGGAATAGATAGAAAAACAATAGCTCTAAAACTAATATTAATAAAAGATCCGTGAATTATAGAATGCCACCTCTTAATTAGAATCTAAGATTTAAGAAACCTAATCAACATCCTCTTAGATGAACTAGTACTCTTGGAAAATAAGTTAATTAGAATAATAGGAGAAAGATTTATAAAGTCTGGTTGAACATCAGACAACACAACTAGCATAATAACGAAAAACAATAAGTCTTCTTGAATAAAACTTATAAAATTCATAAAACACAGAAATTTAATATTAATAATTGTTATAAAATTATAATAGCATTAAAGAATAATATCAATAATATTCAACTTCAGAACACAATGCTTAGAAATAATATTTAGAATAATAAAATAAAATAGAAAAACTAACTGTGATGTTGAAAAATAGATTAAATGAAATAGAATTATGGAAGAATAAATGTTATGAAAACAGTTCATAACAAAATAGATAACTTTTGGATTAACTTATATAAGAAAATGAAATATTAAGATAAAAGTATTATTGATAATTTCTATTAGGTGTAATATACTAGAAATAAATATTAAAGAAAATAGCAGCCCTTCTTAATCCTAAGAAATCAATAAGCTTAACCTCATCGTACATATATTAATTTAAATAGATCAAATAATAATAAGATAAAATTATACACTAATAGCAACTTTTGGAAAATCACAAAAAATAAATGAGTAGTCCTAAAAGCTAGAAAACATTTGCAACAGAAGTAAATGTAAAAGACTTCAATCCAAAAGGTAAGCATAATTGATTAATACTTTATCTAAATTAAATATTCTATTAAATAATCATTCAAATTAATTTATTCCATAAGTATTGACAAACTTTAGCAGGATCATTTTCAATCATTTATTCACTTTCTACCCATGAATTTTTTGGAATTTGACCTAATATTAAATCAATATTGTACCATTGTTTCTTCTTTTCCATAAAATATAATACATCTTTGTTTTACTTTTTTTAATTTAAACAGCTCTACCAATTTTTTCAACTTTGTCACCTTAATCAAAAGAACCATCATAATTTATTGAAGCGCTTTATTGCATCATATCAGATTAAACAGATTATTATTTTTCTTGAGAGGCAGGTGAACCTAATATGTCATATTATTGAATAGCATTTTTCGACATTTTTAGCTCTTTAATGAGTTTCAATTGTGATTATAGAATAAACCTAACATCGTCTCTAAGAGTATTGATCTGATGCTGAAATTCACTTAATTTTGTGTTAAAAGTGGAAAGTTCACTTTTTTCAGGTGGAATATCTACAAAATCTTCAATCTAAGGAGGTTAATCTAATGGATCAAAATAGAAGGTTTTTCCAAGCATCTGAACACTCATCTTATACTCTGAAATCATATTTGAATCAGCTGGAACTTTATCTGCTTTTTCCCATGTGGATTATGAGATTGGATAGCCAGCCCATTTTACTAAAAAATAGAGTTAGTCATTTATAGTTCTAGAATCTAAGATAGCCTCCATAGAGAAAAGCTTTCTTTTAATTTTGTTCATAATTTTGTATAAATAATTTTTCCAAAAACACACTTTTAAATTTTAAAAGCACTCTAATTAAAGAAAATACATCTTCTTCAATTTCCTTAATATTTTATCTATTTAATATATTTCATTTTAACATATTCATCAATCTCAAATGACATATCATCTTCATGTACTTGATATCCTTCAATTGTGTCTGTTAATTTAATTTATAGACTTTTTGCTTCCTCTGTCAAATAATTAATCTTTCTCGGCAAGGAAGGCAATCTTTAATGGATATTTTTTGCAGTATTAAGAGATAAAGATTTTTAACGGGCCTCAGTTTTATATCTCTCCTACCTTTTCTAATATTAATAAGGTTATTCATCGGTCATTTTTAATAATTTTTAATACTTTGACTTTTATTTAGTTTTGCTGTTTTTTGGAGTTCCTTAAGTCTAAGTAATTGGAGAGATTTGAGTACAATTAATCGGAGAAAATACTGGGCCTTAATCAACTCTTTAATAGTTTGTAGGTGATATTCTTCTTAAATTAGTAGTCCCCCAACATGATTATCCAACTCTAGTGGGAATTACTACTATGTTAAAGTTAGCTTTTTTGGCCTCCTTTTCCATTTCTTTAAGTATTAATTCCTTGATAATTTATTTGACGCTTTTAGGTTGCTTCCTGAAAGGAGTTTGCATATTATTTAATAAATATATATATACATAAAAACTATTATTTATTTAATAAATTAACTATTGAAAAAAATGAACTAAGGACAATAATCTCAATAACAATAAAATGGATATCATAACCCAATAGAGGATCAATTAAATTACAAAAATTATTACAGAGTTATGGTGTTTCTTTTTGCAATTTTAGTTATATTAGGAATAATGCAAACTCATCAATTCACTTAACATAGGAGGGAGAAGCTTTTAACATTTTTATGATACATCTATTCATTTATTATTTATTAGAAAAAAATGAATATTCACATATATTGCATTCGTTTACCAATTCTAAACACAATTTCTTTTTTGAATTTAAATTCTTACCATATAACAAAATTAGAATTCAAATGCTCGTAATTCTCTTCCTATCGATTTCCATACTATCTAATCTACTATCAAGCATAAATTAAATAATAGAAATTCTCCCATTTACTCACTAAATTAAAACAAAGATAATTCTCAAACTTCTTATTAAATTATCAAATTATACTTTTTATTTGCAAACTTTATAAAAAATTTTCTTATTTTGAAGCAGAAAGTTAATAATTCTTTTTATTGTTCAAAAACCCGATGAAAAATTCATAATGCAATACTAATCAAATAATTTAATTTGTAAATCTTTTAAGAGGAATTGTAAAAATATTAGTAATTATTTTCGAATTACTTAATTTTTTAAGATGTAAAAATTAACAATTAATAGTCATGATAAATTATAATGAAGAATAAGAAAAGAATAAATTAATATGGATTTTAGTTTCTCAACATCACCAACAAACATTAATAACTTAACACTATACCAACACCAATATTGTTAGGTCGCTATCGCACAATTAAGAAACTTTTTAATAATTTATTTTATTATAGAGAATTGTTTTATTCCTGTTTGTCTTTAAAATTTATTGTTTGGTCATATTGATTAATAAGATTTGTATCAATGCAGAAAATTAATAAATCATTTTTTTGGTTAAATAACAATTTCTAGTTTGTTGTAAACATTGCAAGCTTTTGTCATTGAGTAAGAGGAAAATATCAAAATAATAATGTGTGGGTGAAATTTTAGTTATATTATTTATCTTATAGATTAGGGTAATAGAGGTCATTTAGTGTTAGAAACATAGTGAGTTTTCAATCAATTACAAATTTTTTACTGTCCAAAAAAATATTGAAGAAACACTTAAATAATAGTGAATAAAAGAATATTTTTAAGAAAAGTATTAAGTAAAGCAAAAGATATTATTTAATCAAGACTTCAATAATCTGAATCGGTTGGAATTTTCATGCATGATTTAAGTTGTTATTTTTTTGGGGAATCCTCAAGGGTTGGGTTAAGATTATGTATTTCTTTTGTTATTTAAACTTAAGTTTTAAGTCTATCTCTGAATCTATAAATATCTTCATCTTAGTATCTCAGAAAAATAGTAGTTGTTGGGGCAAATTTTACATATTTAGAAATTTTTTAATTTCTGAAGCAGTCCGTGCTTTCAAGATCAAATTATAAATATGGTTTTTCTTCCATCAAGTCTTATATTTTAATAGGCATACTAAAGTTTATCTTAGGTCCTTTTATTTGAATCATTTATTTTGTTAACTATGATTAGAAAATATATTTTATGAAAATAAATTAGTAATTTTATTGCAAACTAAATAATAATTAAATGTTGTTTCTTTCATTCTTAGAGATGCAATGTTTTAGATCTGATTTTATCCTCTTGAATCTTGAATCTTGGGAACTTAATAATTATTTCAAAAAATATTTTAATTTTACCAATTAAACCACTACCAACTTGAGACTGTATAAGAATACAAATATGAAAATTCATTTCAATCCTTAAACATCAAATTTACTAACATTTACTTTTCTATTATTTAATTTAGATTCTATATTTTTAACAACCCTACTTAATTTAAGAAAGTAGATATCTTCAATCTTATTAAAATTGTTTATTTTTATAAACAGTTTGCAAATTTAAGTAGATTCAATCAAGGTGCATTTATTAGAAACTATGTTTTTTTAAAAATTAATATAATTTTTATGAAATTACATTTTATTTAAGAGTTTTTGAATTTTCACTTTTAAAACTTTTTTTTATAAACTCATTTAATATTCTACTCTAAGGAAAATGACTGAATCAATGACATCCCCAATATTCAAATAATAGAGGCTAAAGTTAATTGACCTTTTAACAAAATCTCAATTAGACGAAACTCTTAATGCTAAGTATATTCATTATTCTTCATTATTATATTATTTTGAATCTATTTACTTTTTTTGTCATAGAAATACATAATAAATATACAAATGTATTAGAAAAACATGATAATAAATATTGCTTTAAAGAATTAAAAACTTTAAGAAATTAATTAAATTATTTAATTTATGGACGATCCAAGGTTTGCACGTATTAAGAAAGATCCAAGATTTAAATCATTACCAAAGAAACAACTCAAAACTAAACTAAACAAAAAATTCAGTTCCATTCTAAGGGACCCAAAGTTTTCTACTAAGCCTAAATTTGACATATATGGAAATAAGAGAAAACAAGAATCAGAATTCAAGGATCATTATGAATTGGATGATCAAGAGGAAGAATAAGTAGCTCAGAATGAAGAAGATGAAGAAAGTTAAGTTGAGGATTAATCAAATGAATAAGATTAATAAGAGGACTCTTAAGAAAAATCATAAAATGAATCTGATCAAAATGAAGAAGAACTAAATTCTGAGGAAGATATTTCTATATCATCAGGAGTTGATAATTGGGAAGATGAAGAATTAGATTAAAAGAATGCTCCAATCATTTTATAAGCTACTAAGAGATTGGCATTATAAAATTATGATTGGTAATAAATGAAGGCAAAGGATTTATTCGTCCTTTTTTCTTCATTTGCACCCACAGGCTCATCTATATAGTAAGTATAAGTCTTTGTAAGCGAATATGGAAAGTAAAAATTGGATGAAGAGAATGAATTTGGACCGAGACAAATATTCAAAGATAACTATGTGTAAATATTTTAATTCAATTATTAGACCAAAAAAATAAAAAGACGAAGTCAGTGCAGTCAATGAATTGATAGTAAAAGGACATGAAGAGGATTTAGATGTAGATCCTGTAAAATTAAGACAATATGAAAAAGATAGACTTAAATACTATTATGCAGTTATTGAATGCGATTCAGCTAAAACAGCAGATTAAATCTATTAACAAATTAATGGATAGGAATTTGAATTAACTAATATCAAAATTGATTTGAGATTCATTCCTAATGATGTTGTCTTACCAAAGGAGAATCTCAAATAGGAATGTAATACATTACCATCTCATATTACATCAAACAATGTTATCAATAGAGCTGTTGGACACACAGACGTAAAACTAACTTGGGAGGATAGTAAGCCTAGAACCAATTTTTGGAATAAAAACATTAAAAATTTTAATAAAGAAGATTTTGAAGATATTGTAGGAAATTATGAAAGTGAAGATGAGGATAAGATTAAGAATGAAGTTAAAGATCTTTTAAATTAAGTTTAAGAAGATAAAAATGAAGAAGAGGAGGATTGGAGAAATTCATTTAAAAAAAGTATTAATTTTCTAATTGTTAGAATCTAAAAGCAATCTAAAAGTTACATTCCAAAGTGGATTTAATCCAAATGGTTAAAATTCGATTATTGAAAGAATGGGTTAGAAGTAAAAAAATTTCCATGTGCCAAAAGAAGGCAGAATTGATGATTTCTTTGTTGGATTCTAAGGATAAGAAGAGGATGATAATGAGGGAAGACCAAAAGAGCATTTAAAATATTTAGAGAAAAAGAAACTTAAAAAATAAGAATTAAAATAAAAGAAATTAGAATAAGCATAATTAAAATTATTAGTTGAAGATGATAAAAAGCCAAAAGTTGGATTCAATCCTCATGATAAAAGGTAGAAAATGTTGTAAATAATTTTAGATTTGAAGCCATACACACTAAGCCTGAATATGCAATCGATCCAACTAACAAATAGTTTAAATCCGCAAATAATGAATAGGAATATAGAAAAAAGCAGAAATTAATTTGATTAGTTTGTATTTATGTAGATGTAATTTGTTTTTTAATAATTTTAATATCTCTAAAAAAGATTTTATTATACTGCTATTATTATTTAATAAGGAATCTTCTTACAATAGAATAAATGAAAGATGGTTGACAGAAGAAGAGATCACAAAATTGTAATGAATGAATTGTTAATATAATAACCTTTTATAAATTTAATTTACTCAAAATTAACTAAACTATTGTATTAAAGTCTTTCTCATTGGATGAAATCCTTAAATTACAAATTCATATGATTCTTTAGAAGTCATTTTCTCTTATCTCCATTTCTACCAAACTGGTAACTCTATTAACCAATCCCTATACAAACTAAAAAGATAGTAACATGAGAATGCTATTGAAATTCCAGTTAAAACTATTAAATCAACTAATTAAATTACAATTCTTTCCGAATTAATTTTTCATTGCAGCCTATTTTCTCTTTATATAAATATCATTGGAAGGTTTGAAAAAATAATTATGGTATTGCATTTTATTTTTTAATTAAAAATATGTTGAATATATTAAGAATTTTATTGAATATTAGAAATATTGATATATAACAAAATAGAAAAGCTCAATGTTTTGAGTCTTTACAATTTATAAAATATAGAAAATGCTGTAATTAAAAACTCATATCATAAAATTTGTAAGAGTAGGAATATTAAAGCTAATTTAATATACTAATAATTATAACCTGATAGTGGTGCTGTATGATAAATGATGAAATAATTATTTATAAAACACAATAAAATTATCTAATGTCGAAATTGTTTGTCTAAAATTATGAGTGATTGTGTAATTATTTAAGAATCACAAAAAGTTAGAATTAATGGTTTAGCAACTTGATGTATTTGGAAATATTTTGAGAATAAATAAACTTTATATAATTTTGTGAGCGAGTATCTTATTGAAACAAATTAAATAATATATCATAAATGTCATCAATAACAATTCCTATGATAACATAGGCTCATCGTCTTCAAAAAGACAGCACTTTGAATTTTCGAACAAAATTGCAGAAATCAATCAGATTGTCTGAAAAATATCATTGCAATATTCATCTGAAAAGAGAAGATCAATAACAAATCAGAGTATTTAAGATGAGAGGTGCATTCAATTCATTTATGAGTTTAACCCAAGAACAGAAAACAAAAGGCTTAGTCACTGTTAGTGATGGGAATTTTGCAGAGGCTTTTGCTTTCTTTTGCAATCATTTCAAAATCAAAGGTACATCCATTATATTAAAGACTAGGAACTGTCTTTTTGCCTGAAGTGTGTTTCCAATGGAAGATAGAAATAATTTAGAAGTATGGGAAGGATTATGTTGAGATAAGAAGTGTTGGAGAATCATTTGATGAAGCTGAAGCAGCAGCCTAAGAATATATAAAATAACATGATAGAATAATGATACATCCATGTGATAATGTTAAGGCAATCATAGGAAATGCCACAATTGTATAATAAATTATATTGATTATAAAGGGCATAGAAATAATAGAAGATTTTCCAGGAGAAGTTGATTATGTTTTTGTGCCAGTTGGAGCAGGAGCATTGGCAGCTGGAATAGCAACCTATTTCAAAGCAATGTCTCCAAATACCAAAATCATAGGGGTTTAACCAGATGGAGCAGCATCTATGAAAGCATCATTTGATGCAAAAAAAGTTGTGAGAATAGAAAGTATGTCTAGATTCTGTGATGGATCAGCTGTAAAAACAGTTCCTTAAATTACATTTGATATTTGTTAACATAATCTAGATGATTTGGTAGTAGTACCTGAAGGAAGAGTTAGTTCAACTATACTTGAGTTGTATAATCAGGGTATAGCAGTGGAACCAGCAGGAGTAATATTATTGTAAAGACCTTTAGGCTTTGGCAGTCTCAGTTTTGGATCAATATGCATCAAAAATAAAAGATAAAAATGTTGTCTGTTTAATTTCAGGAGGAACAGTCGATCTTTCAAGATTTGATGAATTTAAGGAGCATTCATTATTGTTTGAAGGATTGAAATACTTCTTTTTGATTCAAATTCCATTCAGACCTGGCATTCTCAAGAGCTTTGTTAGTTTGTAAATTAATATTCTAATATTAGATGTTTGGGGCCAGATGATGAAATTAGCCATATCCAATTCTAGAAAAAAACCAATAGAGAAAGGGGACCATGTTTGGTGGCTATAGAAGTAGCTAAAAAGGAGAACATCAAAAAGGTCATGGAGAACATGACGAAAATGCATTTATAATATGAAGTTGTAAATGATTCAAAGGAATTGTTTGATTTATTGGTTTGATAAATTATAATATTAACGTATATAAAATATGTCTGTTATATTCGATTAGTTGGATGTATGCTTATTAATGAATACTTTAGAATATCTAATCACTTAGATTTAGATTTACTTAGGCAATCAAGTTGGGAGTCTCTCTATATTACATTGAAAATTGCAACTTAAAAAGACTAATAGTCACTGATAATCAAATCGCATCATATAACGAGTCTGAAGCTATAAATGTTTTATAAAACGTTTCGCAGATATGTTCTGATAGTAAAACTTTGTTTTGTTTACAGAGTATAATATTATCTCATTCTTTAAGCAAATGGTGACCTTTATTAAATTGATTAATAGCCAAAATTGCTAGTTTCTGGAAAGAACTTCATGAACATTACACCTACAACTGCTATTGATCATTCTGGAAGAGGATTTTTTTGGAAAAATAATAAACCTATCTATTCTCATTGTAAACATATCAGTACCTATCAAGATAAAATGACATTAATAACAAGTATAATTTTAATTGATTAATTAAGTTGGTGGAAAGATTTTTAACATAGAGAATAACAATCAAATTCCTATTCAATAATTAAATGGTCTGGGGGTTAATGGGTATTTTAAGAAGTCATTATTGTTCTAATTTGGTGGTATTGCTATTACAGAGAATGGCGATGCTTATTGCTATAATACTAAAATGATTAAACTAAAAACATCTAATCTAGAGGATATTTAAGCAAGTAGTAGATTTATTTTTGGAATCTAAGGAAAATATATTTTGTAATGGAATCTAGATGATTTCTAAAATCATTAATTTTTTGTTAATTAGACTTTATTTAAAAAGATGAACTATGGTCATGAATTACAAATTAATTGCAAAAAGAAAGAGTTTTAAGAGGTCAAATTTATTTTTTCAAATCAATATTCTTAATATTGTTGCGCATCCATATAATAAATCTCCAAATAGAATTAAAATGATTAATCTATTTCAGTTCTTGAAAGGACTTTCAGCAGAAGCACTGTTTAAAATTTGAAATAATAATTATTTGATTAATGGGATCCACCTTCAAAAAAGAAAGCTCAAGAAGTTAGACAAAGCAAATTTCTTCGAGGAGATAAAACAGATAGATCTGATGCTAGTAATCGATAAACTGATAGAATGGATAGAAAAGATGATGTTACTCAATAATTATAAGAATAAAAGAATAGATAATAAAATAATAATAACCCTATTGAAAAATCCACTAAATAAGATAATTTTATTTCAGAATAAGAATAAAAAAGTATACAAATTGATGCAAACTTTAACTTCAACAATATTTAAAAAAAAAAGTGTGACATCTTAGCTCCTCTTGAAATTTCAAAATTTAATTTAAAGAATAAAACATAACAATAAGAAATTTTATTATTAGAAAATAAAAATAATCAACCAAATTAAGTTGAATCAATCTAATAAAAATAATAAAATTTAATTGAAGAATTATTAATCTAATAATAATAGGAGGAGAAGAAATAAGATTTAAAAAACAAAATGAGTGAAATATAATAAAAAATAGAATAATAAGTATCAGAAGAAGAGTAAATATTAAAACAAAAATAAAAATCATAATAATAGAAGTAGTAGTAGCAATAGTAATAACAATAACAACAACAACAACAATAATAATAACAACAACAACAACAACAACAGCAACAATAATAATAATAATAATAATAATAATAATAAAGTTTAGATTAATTAGTAAATTCAATAAACTCGCCTAAACAATGTTCTGAAGAAATAAGATAATCTTCAAAATTGTTGGATTAGTACAAAAAATAATTTGATTTAATTTTACAATAAAGATACGAATAAAATATAGAGTAATAAATTGATAATAATAATAATAATTGTGAAAATCTTCAAAAGATAAAATAAATTGATTAAGATACCATTTATTCATAATAAAATATCATAAGCCAAAAATTGCAGTCAATTAGAGAAATTTATGATCAACCTAAATTTAAAACATAAAATAATAGTTTGTATACATTGGATGAGGAAAGTTCAGTTGAATAAAGCATTTGCTAAGAAGAAGAGAAAGGAAAGTATTAAAGATAAAAACTTCAAATCTATGATATTTTCGATAACTAGACAGATTGTAAGCCATAATCAAAAAATTACGAAAATTTATAATAATAGAGTTTATCCCAAGATTTTAATTTGCCTATAGCATCTCAGGAAAATACAATCTAATTGACAGAGCTATAATTGCCTCCGATTTAATCTTCATTGAATAGTTTTTTTAGTAAATTATAGTTAAAACCAGAAAAAACAATAGATTAAATTCTCAAATCATAGACTTAAAAAGAAGAAATCAATGAAAATATTCTATCTTCAAATCCAAGTGAATTAAAATCACAAGATGAAATTACGTAAACAAAAAAGATAAGGTCATTCTTAAAGCCAGAATAAATGTAAAATTAAAAATAAAAGAATGCCGTAGAGATAATGGATCAATAATCTGCTATTGATTATTAAAACAACAGTGATTTTATTGATTAATAGCATGATAGTTTTATGCAGATTTTACAAACAGAAAAAAAACAATAGGAAAGTAATAAGATTTAAAACATAATGTCAATTTTTGATTAAATATAAATATAACCAAAAAAAAGTAGTCCTTAAAAATTGAATATATTCAAAAAATAAGATTAAGAAAATAAAATAAAAAAAATTGAAATGATATCAGATTTTGATGGATAATTAGATGAAAATTTAACTGAAATAAAAAATATTTTGAAAGAAAAAAACTAACAAATAATTGAAAAAAAATAATCACCACTTAAACAAAATGTGAAGTTGTATAAAACTTTAGTTACATTTTCTCAAGATATATCACAAGAAGAAGTTGAGGATAGAGTTATGTAAGTTGTTAAAATAGACTAAAATCTATAAACTTTATCCCATAAGCATTCTCCGATAAAATAAAAATCTCCTGTTAAAGAAAATAATTTTTCATCAAGCAAAAACCATTCACTTTAATTAAGTGAATAGAAAGTCTTGACTAAGATTAACTAAAGTGCCGATGTAAGACAACCAAGTTTCGATGTTAAAATATCGCTAAATCCTCCTGATTAAAAATAGTCATCTTCTCGTGTTAGAGTTCAACCCTTAAATTGCAATGCTATTAGACCTGAAAAAATATACACTCCTCTAAGGAGCAGAAGAAATAGCACTGCAAGAGGATCAAGTGTTGAAACTAATAGATTTAAATAATTGTAAATTGAAACTTAAGTTGCAGTACCAGAAACAAAATAAAATTAAACGCCATTAATAAATAATTTTGAAGCTTTAGATTTAAGTAATGCCATGTATCACGTTGATTAAACACTTATTGAAGATACAACAAAGCGTACTCCAGTTGCTTAACCTCTTGATGTGATTAATGTCAACTAGCAATCTAATTAAAAAATACTGAAGGAACCATAACTAATAAGAGTTGCTTCTTCTTCTTAAATTCCACCTTCTCTACGAACCAACAGCGTAGGGCCAAGCAGTAAAAAAACTGAAGTCTCTCCTGTAAAAGTTTAAAAATATATGAAAAATGCACCATCTTCAAAGAGTGATAATGATGAGTCATTAAAATTGAAAAAAAGACAACAAGACATTATTTTAAGAAAGTTATTCTTTAGATTAGATATTCAAGTTAAACTTATTAAATTGGAGTTTATGTTTAATTTGAAATAGTAGAATGGAAAATGATATTTTTATTTTTTATTACTAATTGAATATACTAATGAGAGACAAGCAAAAATTTAATTAAGGCTTTATATATTTAATAATTAATATATATTATAATAAAATGTCAGACGTCGACATCGAGGACACGATTAACAGAATAAAAAATCACAAATCAGTTTAAGGCATAGTAATAGTAAATCATGAAGGGACAATTACAAGAACAACATATTTGAATGAGAAAAAAGAGGAAGGTAACTGTTATATTTGATTGTAAAATAAGGTGACACTATAGCTAAATCTATACCTATTTTGGCTTAAAAAGCAAGATCTTTGGTGCGTGACTTGGACCCAACAAATGATTTAGCATTTTTGCGGATAAAATCAAAGTAAAATGAAATCCTCATTGCACCAGACAAAGACCTTTTATTAATTGTTATTTAAGGACCTAAAAAATAAGGAGAAGATGATTAATGATGAAATATATATTTATATCATTTAAATAGGTCTGGCTAAACTAATATAATATTTAACAATAATACATAATTTCATTATAATTCGATCTGTGACATATTAGTCCCCATTACTTTTGGTCTTAATCGCACTAAACCTTCCTTTTGAAGAGATTGAAATCTTTTCCTTTTATTATGGTATTATGTATGCATTTTCTTCTTTTTGGGCAACCTCTACCTTTTCCTTGAAGTGATTTAATGTAAGATGAGAATTATGCAGATCATTTCTAGTTACTTTAGATTGGCTTTGTGATTTAACAAAGGTTCTAGACTGGTACATGATTTCACTTTCCTTATGTTCAGATTAGTATTATTGGAATTGATTTATACTTTGAACTTCTCTATCTTCTAAGGGGACAATATTTCTAATTTCTGAGGGTTCTCTAGAATTACTGCTGCAAAAAGGGAGAGTTTTAGGTAATAATTAAGATTTGATTCTGCTTCTTCTAAGTAAGGTGAGATTTGGAGGCTGGATTTCTTCTTTATTTATCACTTTGACGCTATTGATATGATTGGTAAAATTTCTCTGTTTTGTACTTTTACGATGTTCGAGTATTTTAATTTTCTTCAAATTTTATACAAAATTAAAATCATTTAGAGTTCCTGTTATATGTTTAATAGGTTTATCTATTTAGTATTTGTTATTAAAAGATTGTTATTTCACCAATTCCAGAGCACTCTCAATTGTAGCATCGGATCTCTACCTCCTATCATTATTATAAAAAGGCTTTTGTAAAGTACGAGGCAATTGAGCATAACCATCAAATTTATCTGGCTAAGGAATATAGAATTGGGGAAACTGAGATAATGATTCAATTCCACAAGGGTAATGACATGGATCTGGTTATTGAATTCTACTTTTGAATCCTAACTTGCCAGTATAATCCAAGCTAAACTTTTTAATAAAATCCCCTGTTTTTGTAATCTCTTATGTTGCCCCATTCACATTATTGATCAGAAAAAATTTGCCAGTTTCATAATCTTTACTATGAATAGAATTACTAAAACATACCGAATCAGATGGGAAGCCATTTACAAAAAAATTAAAATATAAAATCAATATTCACTATTGCGTTCAGATACATAATCTCTTCTAAATACAGAGAAGGCAAGATCACTATTAACTTCTAAAAAGTCTTTCTTAGTCTACAATATCTCTTATTCTTTTTTCTCTTTATCTTATTTAATTTTCCTTTAATTTTCAGATAAAAAGTCATTCTTGTCAGTTACAATCTGAATCGCAGGAGATCTTATTTATTGTGATGTCTCTTCTAAAAATTCTAATTATTATTCTCTTTTCTTGAGAGTCTCAACAAAATCAACCAAACGGTCCTTCTCTTCTTTTCCTTTCCCATAATATGTACACATAATCACTTAGATATCCTCTCTCACTCTTTTAATTTTCTCTAAATCCATTCTCTCTTTTATCATTTATATTTCCCTTATCTTATCTTGAAGTTTATTTAACTCAAGTGAACTTTTACTAATAGCCAAGCCTTAATCACTAAAAGGTAAATTCTTGGCATGACCCAAATAGTGCTTCAAACCTAAAGATTCGGCCTACTCCTTTGGTATCAAATATTTTGTCTTCTTTATCATATTATCTTTGTCATTCACTTGAACCTTGATAATGGTAGGCAATTAAAATCCAGCCTATTAATGCTGTTAAAGTGATCTAGTCGTCTTCCCTCTTTTCAAAAAGTATTTATCATCTTGAACACTTGACAATGTAAATTCCTAAAAGAACTTTAGTTGATCTGTATCGAATTGTTTGAGTTTATCAAAGAATTTATTATGAAATCTCATTTACACCTTAGCTTCCTTCTAGGCATAATCTTTAAAAATTAATGATTCTATTACTTTAACTCATAAATTTGGAAACTTCTGCTTCAATTTATTAAGAATTTAGTATTGTTCTCTTATTCTTTAAATACTAATTCCTTAATGAATCTATTTTATTATAAACATGAAAACAAAACTAACAAACAGTTTCTTATTTATAGAAATTGGATATCTTTAAATGCTTAAAAAAAGCACTATTTGTAATATCTCCCAATGAATAATCTATAAATTATAATATAAATTACATATCCTTAATTTGAATATCAATTATTCAGTTGGTGGCTTATTAAGATAGGGTTCTAACATTTTAATGGTTTTAAATCTCTCAATCATATCTAGAAATATAGATTTATAAGTAATTTTCTTATGTGTTTCTTTCTCTCCTGCCATTATGAATAACGAAAATTGTTCATCAAATTCATCATAAAAAATGTTATTGGTCGCATAATGGCAATACAAACCAGCACATTTATCGAAGTTATGAACCTACTGTTTCACAGGATATAAGGTAGCTATTTCTACTGGTTCTCCATCAGAATGAAATTGAATATTGTCTAAACCTGTCAAATATATTTATAGATCTCCTTCAGTCATAAAAAACTCTACTTGTAGAAGTTAAATGGATCTTTAGAGTCTCCCTTCTAAAAATCTTAGCAAACTAAAAGCAAAATGTTCACATTTCACATTTTATTGTGCTGCCAAAGATTTGTCATATTCTTCTTTTAGATAGACAGGTTTTTTGACTATATTTTCTTGTTTAGAGAATTCTTCCTTTTATAAGGGAGTTTAGGCAAATCTCTTTCTATTAACTCTAAATTTAGGTTGATCATCAATTTATTCTTTAGAAACTGTTACTTAAAATATGTGTTTAGGTGATTTTGTTACTCCACAACCAATAATCTTGGTCCAATTAGTAATGATTTCTGATTTCTCATTAGGATTTTTAAAAAGTTCATTTGCTACTTCTTATGAAACTGCCCTATAAATACGTCCTATTAGAATTGATGATTTTATGTTACCTTATGGTAATTTCTATTCGAAATGGAATATGTAACATTTGCATGTAATTTTTAATTCCTCACATTTGCATGGGGTTTGTAATTGTACTTAATCCAAGTTGTCGGACTAAATATACTCACCTAATCTATTGACATTCTTGGCTCTACAATAGGTTCCAAAAACTCTCCATTTTAGCCACTCATCATCATGTGTCTTAATGCAGTGCTTTCGAAATTTATCATTATGATTACTTTATCATCCGTGTAGAACCATTATTTTGGTTCTCCTTATTTCAAGATAATTGTGTCAAATATTTTAAAACCGACTGAGTACATAGTTTCAAAGATGGAGGAATACTAACAATAGAATTTATTGATATACAGGCTGTAACATTTAAATTAGCCAAGGAGTGAAATCTTCTTATTACATTTTTTTAATATGTAAAATAATAAACAAAGTGTAAGACACATTATTTACGGATCGACTTCCTATCCTCGTCCAAGAGCAACTCGTTTCCTAGAATCCTAACTTACTGCTAGTTTGTTATTACAGAAATTACTCTACTTCAATGCATATTTCTCCTTATTGTTCCTGTATGTCACTTTAGGTATTAATATACAAAGAGTAAAATTTACGCTTTCATCATATTTAGCTTTGGATAGTCAAATCAAATTTGATGGATACGTTGAATTTAGTATTGTTGCTCATATGGGCTGTGCTAGAAGGGTTTCGCCTGTCAAATGGATATAGCGGGAATATTAAAGAATAGGTATTAACTGTCAATTAGCTTAAGTTTCCAGAATTATTTTCATTTGTGCTCATTACCATTGTATCTCTTGCTCTTTAAGTGATGCAGTATATTATTCCAACTTTGAATTATCCAATGTAATTAGGATTAGTAATCATTCAAACAGTTTTATACTTTTGTGAAATCATGATTGCCATATCATCACTGTGCACTTAAAATAAATCATAGTTGGCCTTAATGAGTTTGAGAGTCCCAAAATCTGAGAATGATTATTAAATTAAGAAACGTATTGAAGTAATATGGATGTGTGAACATCTAGGATTTGAGGATTAAATAAGAAGAGAAGTAACGTTTAGTGGAGCAGGAGCAAGAAAGGTTGACCTATCAAAATAATTATTGAAATATTAATTCAAAGCTTTTAATATAAACTCATTTTCTTAATAAGCATTCTTTCTCTATCACTCTATTAATCGATAATTTACTTTTGTTCAAGCTAATTTTATAGAAAGATAATTTTACTAATTTCTTTTAATAATCTCTGTTAATTTTTAATCAATTCTATATTATAACTATTAGATTTTTTGTTTGAATGACATTTCCATAGAAGAATATTCCTCCTTTAAGGCAGCTTCATATGATTATTCAAATTCCTCTGTAGTTTTGTATTTAGCCACAAACCTTTTATACAAGTCATCCTATAATATAGATAAGTTATCTCACTTTCTGACTCTTCATGTTATCAATCTTTTTATTTAATTCGATGATTTCATTGCTCGCATTTGTAAACTTTTATTGCACTTCACTTAATTTCAATCCAAGCTATAAATTGTCCTATTTAATTATTCAATTAATGTTTACATCTCTTAACATAGTTACGAGGTTTTGGTAACTATCTTTGACTTCGTCAATTACTTTGTTATAATAGGATGCAGGATTAGGAGGCAATTCTACAGTGATATGACTCAATTGACTTTGACTTAAAGTAGTTGAATTTGATAGTTAATCCTATAGTTTTTTGCATTGGTTTTACAAGGATTTGATTTCAGTCAATAGTTTAATGTTCTCATCTTTTAAATCGTACAACTTTTTTTGTAAAATACTCTCTCCATTTGATTGACTCAGATCCCCCTTCTTCTAAACTAAATATTCAATTATCTCTAAATTCAATAGACTCATCAAGAACCTATTTGGTAATATCCCTTGAGATGCTATTTTTTAGAAGTAGTTTGATTAGAAGTTAGAAAAACATTATTCGTATTATAAGTAATGAATACATTGAAGTTCTGTTATTTTATTGACGTAGAAGTCAAAATTTTAGATCATATTGTACAATTTAACAACAGCCTCATTGGCATCAGAACAATTGCAAATTTGAATAACTCTTTGAGGATCCAAACATTTATCATTCATTTTTATATTTGAAATCCATTGTTTTATTTTTTAGGTGTGAGTTGAACTCAATCTAGATTACTGAATGCCTAATTTATTGAGTTTTGAGATTTCATCTTCAATATTTAATAGGTCCATCTTAAGCGAGGTTGAGTAGGCTTGTTCACTCATTTCAAATGGAATTATACTCACTATTTATTCCTAATAAGCACTCTATGGACGAAAGGAGTGAGATGATCTTAATTTAAGAGTCTTAAAGCCTGTTCCAGTTTTATTCATTTATAACATTATATTAAAATGATCAAAAAGTATTTTAGCTTTGATTTTCAGGTTTTTGGAAAAGTACAAGGTAATTAAGATCTTGAATCTAAAATAGGAGTATACTTTAGAAAATTTACAAAAGAGCAAGGAACTAATTTGGGATTGGTAGGATGGGTTGAGAATCAATAAGATGGGTCAGTCAAGGGAGTTGCTTAAGGTGATCATAAGAAGTGTGAAGAAATGTAAAATATTTAGCGATTCTTAACTTTCTTAGGATCCATTGGTTAACGAATGTGGGATCTCCAAAAAGCAAGTATTTTGAATTGTTAATTTTAATTATAGAATTGAGAAGATGATTAAAACAAATGAGAGAGAAATCGATAAATTATAATATAAAGATTTCTAGGTGAGGGATGATAAAAAATAGAAGTGATTTTATAATATAATATTTATGCCAAAATAAAACTTAAGCAACTACATCAAGTTTTTTAACCAAATAAATGATCTAGAGTAGAGAGGATTTATTACATCTAAATAAAAGCATTTATTGAAGGTGAATCTGACCACCAAAGAGTATCAATTGAATAATCTTATTTGCGCCATCTATGATGAATAAGATTACTAAAGTGCCATTCTTTAATATTTACAAACTATTGAACCATAACCGAAGATAAGGTACCAATCTTCAGGGGAAAATGACAGTCCCATAAGATAAAGAAGGAGAGGAAACTCACTCTCAAGGGTTTCGTAATTTAATGAGTCTAAATTAATAGCATAGTTAGATGAACTGAATGATCAACTAATGACTCTCTGGCAATCCGATTCATAATTTGTAATCATTCTACCTTATATATAAAGTACTTAAACCAAGAAATCAATGAAAAGCTCAGGAAAGTAGGAGAATTTATAACCAAAACAGCAACATCAACTCCCAGCAATTCGTAGAAATAGGTAACAAACATAACTGATTCCAATTAAGTGATTGAGAATCTTTCATAACTATATAAGGATATGAAAGTAATTTTATTTATTCTTATTCCAGTAACATTTTAATGACTATTTGAGATGCCATCTCCTTTTAATGGATGATAAATTATCTACCGAACATTTAAATAATGTTTTAAGGGCTTTTATGAAAAATTTGGTAGATGCTGATGAAATATCATTTATATTTAACAATGAAGTTTACAGCTCGGAAGATGGGTAATTTAATGAAATAAATTTAACTGATCAGTAGAAATTAGAAATTCAATCTATTCTAGAGGGTAATGTTATTGAAATTTCAGAAACATACCCAGAAATAGCTTCATTATTTTAAACTAATAAATTCAAAAGAAATTATGTACTAAAAATACAGAATTCCACTTGTTTATTTTGCTTTCATTCCAAAGGAGAACACAAAATTATTATTGAATCTTTTCTGTCCCTTTGCAATGAATACCAGTTTTTTGAAGAAGTCAACCAATTGGCCTAATTTCTACTTGAAACCCTAAAACAAGCCAGAGTTCAATGTTTTAATCCATTACAACTGTCTCATATGATTCAAGACATAGGAATAGCTTTTATCAGATGTTCTAAATATTTCTTTATTCATAAATCGATTTCCATCTTGAGTGAAAGATACAAAGTCTGCAAGGACAATACATCTTTTATAAGTATGCATCCATTTGTTGAATTCGATTTTAGAGATTCCTTAAACTTAAGCATTCATATATGCTTTGATTTAAATAAAAAGGAAGATATGAATGTTTATAAATAACTCAATTTGAGTTTCAATAAATATCTGAAGTTCATTAAGCAATGCTACGATAGAACAACATTCTACAAATTTTTTGTGAAATCTCAAGATTCATTGATATTTGAGTTTGATAAGCAAGGATAAATTACATTTGTCTCATAACCAATTACCAGTAAATTGGCAGAAGAATTCAACATTAATTTTAACCCTTAATTTTATAATGCGTCCTACACAAGCATATTCAAGAATAAGAGTCTGATTCAGCATATTGAGAATCAATTACAGGATCAAAATAAATGGAAATTAACAGATAGTAATGCAACCTATGAAGTGTTTATGAAAATGGAGGAGAAGTATTTTAAAGGCTTTTTTGTGATATTTTAATAAGGGTGGTTCAGATATAACTAGAAATCACTTGATGCAAATTAGTGGTAAAAACTAAGAAAGAGTTTTCTTTAATAAGAAACTAGACAATATTTGGATAAGTTAGAATAAAAACATCCATAACTAAAGAATTCTGTAGTGTAAATGTTTAAACCCAAGGCAACTCAGAAATAATCTTAATTCAAAAATTTCAGTCCAAGTTTTAGTCCTAGACATCTAGATTAAAGAAATTCGCTTTAAGAAAGTGAGAGCATTCGTTTGATTCCAAAAACTAAAGGGATTAATCATTTTTATCCAGATACAATCACAGAGACTTGTATTGAGAATATAGATAACTTTGAATTTAATATACTCCCTTATAGTGCGGATTGGTTAGAGAAATAGAAAGTGGTATTTTCAATATTGAGAAGGAATAATTTCATTGAAGACTACAAGATAAGTGAGGATGCCTTATGCAGTTTCTTATGTGCATTGGAATATAAATATAATAAGAGAGGCAATTAATTTCATAATTATGATCATGGAGTAACAGTTATGTAATGTACACATGCTATCAGTTTGGAAATAATGAAGACCTAATATGCACATTTATTGAATCAATTCACGAGATTTGCATTGATTCTCTCTGGACTGTGTCACGATGTATCTCATACAGGAAGAACAAACATTTTTGAGATCAATAGCTTATCCAATTTGGCTATTAGATATCATGATAGAAGTGTGTTAGAATAACATCATGCAGCCACTTCAATAAAATTGTTATGTGCTCCTGCAACAAACATTATCCCTAATTTTACATCATCTGAATTCAGAGAGTTTCGTAAACTCTTCATTTCTAATATTCTATATACAGATATAACAGAGCATTTCAATTTAATGAAAAACTTTGAGGCCAGAATGAAGGAACTGAACTTTGGAACTGAAGATGACATCAAATTAATGACAGGTATGATTATTCATACATCTGACTTCACTGGAGGAGCCAAACCATTTAAATTGAGTAGGGAATGGAGTACAAGAGTGAATATGGAATTCTAGGAATAATACAGTTTGGAAGGCAAATTTGGATATCCCCAACTGCCGTACATGAAGGATTTAGATTAAGTATGATAAATGATAATCTTAGTTACCTATTATGGCCAAATCGGAAGTTGGGTTTTTCAAATTCATAGTACGACCTCTTTGGTCCATTATGTCCAAGTTTGCTGAAGACAGGTTGCAATAGAGTGTTGATAATCTTGAACAAACTATTGTGGAATGGGAGAAACTAATGATAAATTGATAAAATGTATTAATTTATAAGAATTATTCTTATATATTGGGATTTTAAATATTTATGTTATTATTATTTATCATATATTTCATAGCAAGACCAGCTTCTGGAATGAAGACTTCTAAGATACTCTTCAATTCAGCATCATCTTATTTGCTCAATTCACCAGTACTAAAGAATTACTATGTTAAATACCTTCTAATTCTTTCCAACATAGCTGGGTAATTTGTTCTGAGATGAGTGAGGAATTTCTCTTCAAATTTAGCGATTTCTGAAGTTTATACTTTATCCAAAAATCCTCTGACACCAGCATAGATGACACAAACTTATTCTTCAGCACACATTGGGACCTAAAATATGATTGCCATAATAACATACGTATTATTTTTATTTAAGTAATTCAGTTAATTAGGCACCTCTGTTTAATAATTATTATGTGGCAGCATCCAAATCTGAACCAAATTAAGCAAATGCAGCGACTTCTCTGTATTAAGCCAATTCTAACTTGAGTCTACCAGCAACTGTCTTCATGGCTTTGATTTAAGCAGCTGAACCCACTCTTGACACAGACAAACCGACGTTGATAGCTGGTCTAATACCCTAAAATAAATATAGAATTTATAGATATACCTTGAAGAACAATTCTGTTTCCAAGAAAATTTATCCATCAGTAATAGAAATAACGTTGGTTGGAATATAGGCTGAGACATCACCAGCTTATGTTTCAATAACTGGCAAGGCAGTTAATGATCCATTTCCATTTTCAGCATTGAGTTTAGCTGCTCTTTCCAACAATCTGGAGTGCAAATAAAAGACATCACCTGGATAGGCTTCTCTGCCTGGTGGTCTTCTCAACAACAATGACATTTATCTATAAGCAACGGCTTATTTAGAAAGATCGTCATAAATAATAAGAGCATGCATTCCATTGTCTCTGAAATATTCTCCGATAGCACATCCAGAATATGGTGCTAAATATTAAAGTGGAGCAGCTTCTGAGGCTGTGGCTGCAACCACGATTGTGTATTTCATAGCACCAAGCTTATGTAAGAATCTTAACCAAGTTAGCAACGGTTGATCTCTTTTAACCAATAGCAACGTAAATGCAATATAATTATTTATTCTTGTCACCAGAGTCAAAGTTTGGCTTTTAGTTGATGATTGTATCAATAGCAATAGCTGTCTTTCCTGTTTATCTATCGCCAATAATCAATTCTCTTTGTCCTCTTCCAATTGGAACCAAACAATCAACAGCCTTCAATCCTGTCTACATTGGCTCATGGACACTCTTTCTTGGAATAATTCCTGGTGCTTTCAATTCAACTCTTCTTCTTGTGTTTGTTTTGACAGGACCATGTCCATCGATTGGGTTACCAAGAGCATCAAATACTCTACCCAACATTTCCATACCAATTGGGACATCGACAATTGCTCCTGTTCTTTTGACAATATCTCCTTCTTAGATTTCTCTAGAATTTATGAGTTTTAATCATATACCTGTCATTACCCAAAACGACGATACCCACATTATCAGTTTCCAAATTCAAAGCCATACCTCTTACTCCTGAACTGAATTCAACCATTTCTCCTGCTTAAACTTATGTCAAACCAAAAACTCTGGCAATACCATCACCAATGGAGATGACTGTACCGTATTCTTTTATGTCATTCTAGATTATCACTATATTTCCTTACCAATTGGGAAATATTTTTAATTTTGTCTTCTAACACACTTGAGGCTTCTCCAATACCCAATTTCTTTGAGAATCCCATTGATGGCAAGTACCAAAGTGACTTTCTCAATACGGATGTGTACCCTCGTATCATAATTAATTTATTTAAATTAAATCTTTAAATCAAGAGCATAAATAGTTAATATATCAATCCTACTTCCCTTCTCTCTAATCATAATGCACCAATATCTTAATTTGTGGAACCTAAAAGTTCATATACGCTTAGGTTTTCTCTTCCGGACTCATCTGGTCTCCATTGTTCAGTGATTGTTGTCTCCATTTCGTATATTGTTTAGTCAATTCCGAAAACTCATTTAAGGCCACTTTCAAAATATTTATACTTGTTATCTGACAAGATGATAGTTCTTTTTCTAGTAGGATTTCTATATTCATTTCTTCTCTCAAAAACCATCTATTTCTCCGACGGAATTTCTTCCTTATCATCCTATTTCTACTCCTAAATAATTATATTCTGACTCCCCTAATGATACTGATTCTTCTGAGCCAGTTTCTCCTTCAGATTCTATAGAACACTTAGATCTTAATGAATCTGAAACTATTTCAATTGAATCTTGACCTACTCTATATTCATCATAAATCTTGTGTATTTTAAGTAAATGTAATCTGCCTAGATATTATTTAGAGATTAATACAATCAATTATTTCTCCTCCTTCCGGTTCTCATAAAAACTGAAATTCTTTCTCGGCTTCGATGCTATCAAATACTGCTACTCGAATAATTCTTCATCCATAACTGAAATCTTATTGTTCCTATATTGATGGCAGATCCGATAAAGCAAGAAACTCATAAAAACTGTCCTCACACTCTTTGACCAATGCAGAAACAACTCAAAACTCAATGGCTCAAATAATAAATCGATCACTGCTTTTCGGAACTCTATCGGAAATTTCAAAAAATTAGTGTAAATTAACTCCAAAACTGTAGCGATTGCTATTGCATGTTCTGATTATGTTAAGACAATTCTTATCCCATTTAAAAAGAACGGGTAATCGAAAACTGTTAATGTTTCTGGACATTAATTTATTATTAAACTCAATAAATCAAAAACCTAAATAACCTAATCAGATTAATACAATCTAATAATAATTATGGATCTTACTTTGTTTTATTAAATAATATCATTACGATAATGTTTATTATATTGTTATTCCGAGACACAGCCATTACACAATCAAAAAACGATATTGTGTACTATTCTTTTAATTTCAATTCACAAAGAAAGGATTTCAATAACAACTTGTATCCTGGCACATGCTACCATTGGATGTTGTTCTTTTACAATATATATTGTATGTAAGCACAGAAGTCCATTATAAAATACTGATAAATTAAACTCCTTTTGCTAAAAGTTTACATCCATTAATCATCACTCGTGCTTTAGCTAAATTAGTATTATGATTGATAGGAAAGATAGTTGTAAAAGTATGTCTGCCAATCAAATATCATAGCCACTTATTCATTAACAAATACATCTTACTCCTCTAATTAAAATTCATTCCCTCTCCACTCTACTAATTAAGGATCATTGGACTTAGTTATACACTTCAACAATTAGTCCTTAAAGTGAGGGATCCTTATAAATGCTAAAACAAGAAATCTCATTGTGAACTTTCTCTCATTTTACTACTGAGTTTTCAAAGGAACCTTAAGAAGTACCCAATTTAAAGTTTGGAGCATAAATTCCGAATAATGGAGATTAACTTAATTCTTTAACTCCAATTACTTCTTTGATAATTATTTGCATTCTTCAAAGTACCCTAAAGAATGCAACCTAAATTCACCTCTAGTGATTATTACTAATAAAATCTCATAGCAAACTTCTCTTAGATTATCATCCAATTTATCAATGTACTTAGTTATTTATTCTGCAATCTTAGTAAAATATTCTTAGGCTTTAAATAGGTCCTCTTGGTTTTTATAATAAAATAATTTAGAATTGGTATCTTTGTCTGCCTTTTAAACTTCATCTAATAGTTGCTAACTAATAGTTAGTGCTTGACGTTAGAGTATAGTTCTTTGTTGATCATTGTGACTTAATGATTGCATCTTAAACATCGATTCATATAACTTCTAAAAGATATTAGTTATTTCTGCTATCTAAGCAACTGATTTAGAACTACAAATATTGACACCTAACGTACACCCATTCTCAGTTCTAATGCCCACCAATTTCTATTTAAGAAATCTGGGTAGTTTTACGTTGAACTTACATTTAATAGTACCTACTTTATTACCCTTACACCATAGGCTTTTGGTTACAGTAGTTTTGAATTGCTGATGCATTTTAAAATCCTCTTGATCATCCTCTTATGTTAGTTTATGCAATGCAATAAAGGTCTCAGCAAAAAGATTCTATTCGATGATTACTTCTTTTTCGCATTTTTCTTTGATTGACTTGATTGAGCAAATTTCAGGAGATTGAAATTCATTTTCTTTATTTATACTCCAAATGCAAACTTACAATGCACTATTATACAATTCATTTGATGGCAACTCAATACTAAAAATAGGTAATTCGGAGGAACTATTCCAAGTAGTTCTAAACATCATTTCTTAGAGGAAATTGTTAAGGGACGAATTAAATCCTTTCAGATATGCTGGATTATAAAAGCTATCAGAATTTGGCGACGTAAAGTACATTTTCCGTGTAACTAATCTTAAGTTAAAGACGTAGGCTTTGTCCTTTATGCTCTCAACATAACTACAATCTATTTCAATAGGATTAATATCGATCTACAATATCTAGGCCATTTGCATATCAAAAGTTAGCCTACCTTTTCCAATTGAGTAATCAAAATGAATAGGCCCACTTATAATATCGAAAATGGGAATCTCCAAATTTGCAATCACATTCTTCTCTTCAAATAGGTAAAATTCCAGTTTCTTCTCGTGTAACTCGATTATGCTAGCTTAAATTTATGTTTCCACAATTTTCTTCCACTAAGGTTAGTTAATTATTTACAGCATGCTTACCATCTAAATCTATATGGTTTGGCGTTTCGATTAATATATCTCCAGCCAATTTAATGCTCAAATGACAAGACTTAGTCGGATATTGTAAACGAAGATTTTCGAATAGAATATTAAACTTCATTGGCTCAGGATTTATGAATGAGCATCCATATCTATGAAGTCCTTCTGGCGACTTCGCAAATTAATGATGTTAATGCTAATGCCCACATACACCTCCCATTATTATTTTTAATATAATAATATGTCTTGGTACAAATAATTAGGAAACTCAGTAAAAGAAATGAGATTCGTCTTCTGTTAAACATGTGGAAGATCAGAAGGCATAAGGTATTCATGCAAAATCAAAACGTAGAAATCTTGTATCCAAAAATTATTGGCAATGGAAGGATGCGAACCCTCACTTCCCATTTGTTGTTAGAGAGTGTGAATCTATTGACCCATACATCCTCATCAGATACAGTACAATTTATATACTATAAAGAATACGGTGTTGAAAAGAAAGCCTTGATCGGAAATCTTAATGAATCGGAATTGGAATAAGTGATTGGACAATTGGTTGCGCAATCCAATAAAGTGAATTCAACTATCTGATTAGCAATATCATAATCAATATAATCAAAAATACAAAATTAAACTATCTTATCTATTTGCATTTTTATTTCTTTTTACAGATGTCTCCCTTCTTTGCTTGGCTATCCAACCTTATTATATTGATAATCAAAGAGATAGTAAATTAATTAAATAGATAACATCATATTTTTATTAATTTCGGCTATTTTCAAAAAAGGTTCTTCCTAAAATAGACTTGACACTCTTATAACTGAAATAAAACTTAAATAAATTTATGATAAATAAACATTGTTTCAACAACACATTTTGTATTTCTTTTTTCCAACTTTTTTCCCACAATTTGGACAGAAGTGGATTATATCTTAACATTCTTCAAAGCAAAATGGCAAAAAGAAGAGAGGTAAAAAAAAGAGAAACAGTAACCAACAAGCGAGCCAAGTATGACAACCGCTTTTATGTTTAATAAATGTCTGAACAGGTTTTTGACAATAAGGGCAATTGATATCAGCAGGAAATTAACATCCATCTGCATTTGCTCTTCTTACTTATTATACAATAATTGGCTATATAATAACAGGTCCATCTAAAATCATTTAATTTTATACTGATAAATGGTTATTGCTATTGAACGGGAGCGTATTACTAATTTACCGGATATCCGAGCGGAACTCCTTAACCCTGATTTAAGGGTTACTATTGCTGATAAGCTTATTAATCTTAAGGTTAATTATAACCATCCGTTTAAGCAGGATAGTTATATGCTACTACATTAGGCTGCATTTTGTTAAACTTAATAATTATCAAACCTTATTATATTTTAATTATAAAGACTGAATTCTATATAATTTTATAGAATCCCTATTTCAATAAGCTGAGAATATTTTATTCTTATAATTAGAGATTTTGCATAAT
Organism: Paramecium tetraurelia; assembly: GCF_000165425.1. Lineage (NCBI taxonomy): Eukaryota > Ciliophora > Oligohymenophorea > Peniculida > Parameciidae > Paramecium > Paramecium tetraurelia. Next base: position 307,334 of record NW_001799400.1, on the reverse strand, counting down.
AGGTTGTTTTTGAATAATTTTGAACCATTTTTTTATCTTCAATGTGTTTGCATTTTATTTTAATTGGATGGCGAATAATTTTTTAAGGAATATAGCAACTTTATAATCCTTGAATTTTTAATATTAAATGATAAATAGATAGATTCAACATAATTCAAAAATTTTAGATCCAACAATTTTGTTACAACCCGAACATAGGTGAATTTTATTTTTACACTTATTTAAGCAGCAAGGCAACCAAAATAATGGGAAAAATAAAAGAAAAAGTATGATCGATACCTAAATTGTTCCCTTTCCTATCTAATTTTTAACTATTGTGAATCCAATCTTTTTACAAGAAAAGCATTGTATATTAACTGAATTGCTGGCTCCTTCAGCGGACTCTAAGTTGAAAATAAGAAAGTTAGGATTAATAGCATGAAGTTCAACTTCTCGTTAATTAATTTATTAAGTCATTATTAATTATTTTTTAGAGTGTTTATATATTTTCTTTTTTTGAATTATTATTCTATTTATTTATTAAAAGTCTAAAATAGGCTTATCCTTTAAAGATAAAGAATCCTTAAAACTTTAATCATTGATTCTCATAATTAGATGATTGAAATGATGATAATAATTATATATGTATATTTATCATTTTTTAGTGCTATTTTGTAGTAACATTTCAAGATTGTCATTTTGTTCAACTAAATTTTACATTCTAATTGGTATAATTATATGTTTACTCTTCTTCCAATAATGCTATTTGATTCTCTCTTTCAATTTATTATTAAACTACTGTGTTCAAGTAATCATTTTCCTCTATCAATGATTTAATCTTCTCTTCAAGTGCTTCAACCTATTCTCCTTGTGGCTCTAAGAACTTGTCTGCTGACTAGAGTTTTTGCTATAACTATTCATATTTGCTTTTCCAATTTTACACTTCTTTCTGGCTTTATTGAGTCTACTATATAAACTAAATAATACCATAGAAACAAGCTTATTCTTCTCATTTGTTAATTGCTATAATTATTCTTTTTTTGGGTTACTATCTTATTATGCTATTAAAGCGTTTAATCGTTCATTTTCAGAAATCAAACCATGAACTTTCTCTTCCAAATCAGTAACTAAATATTGAATTTATTGTTCTTCTGCCTAATTCTTTTCCTAATATTGTTATTCTAGCTCCTTATATTTTTTCATTTGCTCAGATAATTGCTTTTAGGCCTCGTTAATTTATTTTTATAGGAAGTCTAATTGTTGGCTGTTATATGAAATCTATTTATTAAGCTCTTATATTTCTCCTTAAGGTTAATCCTAAGCCTTCTATAATAATCTAAAATATCTAAATAATAATAAATACTCCATATTCAGATTTTATAGTTAGTCATTTTGTTAGATTAGTGTTTTAATTTTACTTTCCATTTCATTCAAAAATTAAGTATTATATGTTTTTTTCTCTTACTCCAATTTTTTTAATTTAGCAGTCAACAATGAATGTCTTTCTTTTTCCTTGGCTAATTCTTCAACAATTTGTTAAGCATTAGTAGGTTAAGAAATAGCAGGACCCATTCCAGATCCTCCAACTTTCTAAATCTAAGGAGACTTATTTTATTGTAATTATTGTTGTTATAATTTTGCTAAATTCGTTGTTTCATTAAGCAATTGGCTCTTTGGCATAGGTGAATACATCAATTACTGGTTAATTTGTTCTGGAGCTTGCTTTTGATCTAAACTTTAAATAATATGAATACTCATGAATTTCATTTGATCCTTCATTGGTGTGGCTTATCTTTAAGAGTAATCATTTTAGGTCTTATTAATACCTCCATTACTTATATATTAACTAGTTTTGGTTGTTTGCTAATTTCTAAGAAATTAATTGTATTAATTACTGAATATTAGTCAATGGAGCTGCATTTCTATTTTAGGCTTAGACAGGATCTGCTGATTGCATTCTACCTGGTGCCCCAACTTACTTTTATTATAGTAACTATTATTGGTTTTATGAGTAAGTAGATATCTATCTTTCATTACCATTGGCTTTTTAAGGTTAAGCATACTTGTTTTCTTCTTGGTTTTCATTTGGTTTGTTTTAATTAGTTTATTGGGCTTATTGTTATTGTTATTGTTATTGTTATTGTTATTGTTATTGTTATTGTTATTGTTATTGTTATTGTTATTGTTATTGTTATTGTTATTGTTATTGTTATTATTATTTATAGAATAATTGATTGAATTCTTTGGCTGTGAATTAAACATTCTAGTACCTTGGGTCTGTCTTTTATTGAGGTTATTATTATTATTATGACTGTTAATATTATTATTATTATTGCATATTTGGATATTATTATTTTTAAGGATAGTTCTAGTAATTTTGTGATTGCTATTATTGGTGCTACTGAGGCTATTGATAGTTTTTAGAGTCCTATTATTGTGGAATCATTTATCTGCCATAATATTATTGTTATCCAAAGGTTTCTTGGAAGCACCCTTAATTAGACATTTATTTTTGTTATTTTGGAGGCATCTATTGGTATTTAGGCTATGGATATCCGTTAACATCATAATTGAGTGGCTGATTTTGAAATTTAATCATTAACGATATTTATTTATTATTAATTATTTTATGCTATCACAAAGGGTAATAATATAGTAATGTAATAAAGCAAAGAATTTATGAATGGTATCTATATAAATTCTTGAATAAATTACTTAATAAAACAGACTGGGATGGAACATAAGATTAAAGTATGATAAGTCACTAAAATAATGTATTATTTGATTTATATTAATCAATAAACCATAGGTAAATATTTGTAAACTCTTTCAATGATGGCTGGAATGTCTGCTCCTTACACTTCATCAACCAATCTGCCGTCTTAATAGAAGACAAACCTTGGCTTACTGGTTGGCTCTCTGTCTAAAAGAAGATTAGAGTATGATGTTACTAAATTTATCATGTTTGTATGTAACGATTTTACTATAACCTAGAGTGTAGATATCCACTCTTTTTTCAAAGTCATCGATACTTGTCTATAAGGTTTTGTAAGTTGGATGCATCATTTCACATGGACCACACCAATCTGGGTGAACATCAAGCAAGACCAACTTTTTATTTTCAGAACTTATAAGATTAAGAAACATTTCTTCATCCTTAATGACACTCACGACTTATTGAGTTTTGGGAGGCATATATTAATAAATATATTATTTTTAATATTAATTTAAGTTACATAATGTATTTTTATTAATCTTGTAAGTCATACTTTTTCACAAACAATAATAAATTTGGATCCTTTATTTCTTTCCACCTTCTATCCCTCTTCAGTAGAATTCCAAATAAGTTTTGCAGCTGAATCTTATTCAACATCTTAAACCCGTTTAAACTAAACATAATTCTTTCATAAATACCATCTTATGCTTTTCAAGATGTTAAACATGCCAATTATGCAACTCCTCAACATCAGTAATACAGTATATTCTTCCGCTTGGTTTCAATAGATAAGCATACTCAGAGAGTAGCCCTGGATTGACGATTCTTCTTCTAAAATTTTTCTTTTTGAAATGAGGATCAGGAAAGCAAATAAAGATTTTTTCTAAACTATTTTTTCTAAAGTATTGAGGTAAATGTCTCATAGTATTAGTACGAATCACTGAAACATCGTGAGCTTAGCCCTCATCTCTTAAGGCTCTTATTTTTTCCCCCACAAAGTTCACTACTTTGCCTCTGATTTCCATGCCGAAAGTATACTTATCTGGATAATTTTCACTCAAGGCAAAGCACAATCCTCCAAATCCGCATCCACTTATTTATAATGTAGTAAACTTACATATCAAGAAAATCCACAATTGACTCTGAGTATTCTGGTTTCACTTAGTCATCGTAAGTAATTGGATATTCTAAGGTGTTGAGGTATAGCTTCAATGGATCCTTTCCAAACTTCTTAGGGTAATGCGATGACCAATCAACTTAATTGTAATTGAGAGGATAAGGGAACAAGGTTTCATTTAATGGATTGACATGAGCATGCATTCTAAAATCTGCCTTCTTTGGCTTTTAAATCTTGACTTTTTTTTCTATTTGTTCAATCTAATTATCTTTATTGTTTTCTATAGTTGTGTTCATAATTATTTATTTATTATGAAAATGTCTTTTTAAATAATAAATTTTTTGTTTGTTAATGAATAGCTTAGATCAATCACTACAATCGGAATTTTAAGAGTTCAGATCCTAATTCTAACAATAAGAGAAGGTTATTAACAACCCTGAATCCTTGTCGTTTTAATATAAGGTTTAAGGCCAATCACCCCATTCTTCTTTTTAGTTATAGTCTGTAGAATAGTAATCCCTTTAACAATTGAGTTTAGTTCATCCATAAGAATTACAACAAGTTGAAATTTCAGAAACATCACAATTCGAAACTGAATAATATTTGAATATAAGTTTCCAAGACATTATCTAGTTGATTTTCAATAACCAATGCTCACAACTAAACAAAGCCCTTAAAACTATAGTCTTTCGAAGCTACGTACTAATCAACCTATTCACATTACTCAATATCATTTTTATTTTAAATGAAGTAATTGCTCTCTACTTCTCGCTCATTACAAAAGATAAAATAAAAGAGTTATTCAGCGTTTATTTTGGCTTTAATCTAATTTCTGATTGCTTAATAACATACCTCACCTTTCAATTAAGATACTTAATTAATGATGCTGAACAAATAAACTAAGGTGATACCAGTACTTAGATTATAGAATATTTAAAATATACTATAAAAATAAATAGTCCTTTCGAAGATATTGTGGAGGATGAAGAACAATTGACCCAAGCATAACAAGTTGGTATAAGTATTTCTGAGAAAATTACAACTATGAAGTGGCTAACTTATTTATTAGAGAATCAGAATTCTTAAATGTTTGCATTAAATAGAGTATGCTTGCTGACAAAAATTATATTATTCGCTTGGGGTAATATAACAATTGTGTAATGGGTATATTTAAATTGGGATAACAATAATATCAATATGGATTAATTAGAATCAATTTTGATTATTTTGACAGTATTTTCAATGCTGATCGGTTATATAATGATTATACTTCTGGTAAGTTTTCTCCTGGTTATTTGTGTTATAATCCCTATCATCATTGGTATGGCTATTTGGTAGTCATGCAATTGGTGTACTTACTTATATAATGAGTATCAGCTTCATAGAGTTGCTTAGCAAAGACAAAGGTTTTTAAATAATTTAAACCCTTAAAAATTCGAGATATTATAAGAGTAAGATGAAAGTATTCACGAAGAATGCGCAATATGTTTATCCACATACTAAATGGATGATAATTGTGTGAAATTGCCATGCAATGTAGATAGTGGCAATAGGAAAATTAATCATGTTTTTCATGATACTTGCATTTTGGTATGGATTTAAACATGTGGATCATGTCCTATTTGTAGAACTGTTTTCATTGAGAGATATGAACAATGACAATATTATCTAATTATTTGCTTGATTCTCTTTTATTAATTTAATATTTTTATATAGCAGTTAAAGCTTAATGTCCTTAAATACTTCGATGCCTTATTATCGCAATTCCTCAAGAGAAGTCAAAACTATTAAGGAGATTGTCTAAGCTGAGGCAATCAAAAGTGCTAGATTGCTCAGCCGAGACAAAGTTAAAGTTATATAAAACACATCATTTGGCGATTGTAATCACTATTCTATAATTAGTGAATAGAAGTAAAAGGAAAGTTAATAATTCGTTTCATGACAACAGAAATAACTCTTAGATTGCAAGTTCAAATATTCTTTCTGGTTATTTAGCCAATGCATTTTAGGAAAAAAAGGAAAATATTCAAAGGAATCAGATGCCAGATATCACAAATAAGAATAAATATGATGAAAATAAACAGAGAGAAATCAAATATCTAATGAGGATTGCAGCATTAGAGAAAGAATCATCAAAACTAACTGAATTAGCAACTAAATTGAAGAAAGAGAATTAATTATTGAAATAATAAAATAATTAAGACTTGATCATATACCAATTATAAGAAGCTCTTAATATATCTAAAAATGAGAATTAAAATCTGAAAAAATAAATTACTCAACTTTAGAATTCTAATTCCAATTACTTTAATAATAGTGTATATCGAAATTAAAAGAACTAATCTCAAAACACAAATTACACAGTCAATACTACAGATAATATATCTCAAGATAATATTAAATTTTAAGAATACATTCCTAGTTATTTAGTTGCTCTTAGCTTAGCTGATTGATTATGTATTATAAAATACCAATTTTGTGAATACATGAATATATAATTTATTATTCATAATGATATAATTATTTATCATTCTAGCACTTGCTTTTTCTAAGCCACTAAATCCCAAAAAAGTCATATATGCTATTAATTGTGGTGCACCATCAAATTATAAAAGTCCTTCAGGAATCCAATATGAAAAAGTATTTTTGTTTTAATATTATTATCAAGGATATACAAACAGATCCTGAAACAGTGGTGGCAGATTACAGTTTGAATTCTGAGGTGTCAAGTCAGCAAATCAAATATACAAGAGAGCCTGAAATCTATTTAACAGAAAGACATGCATACAAATCATTCTCATATCAGATTCCATTGTAAAAAGAGGGCACATACACGTTGATTCTTAAATTTGCAGAAGTATTCAATAAATATAAATGAAAGATGTACTTTGATACCAAAGGAAAGAGAGTTTTCCATATTAAATTTGGACAATAAAGAGTCATTGAAAAACTTGATGTTGTGGCTAAGGTTGGAAAGTTTGCTTCGAATGATGAATATATAGAATTTGAATATGTGGCTGGCCAAGTGTTCCATAACGTAAGTTTACATTTTATATATACAATAGAATGTTTTGTGTGTAGATGCAGTTTAGGATGGTAAATTATAAGTGAATCTTGAAAAAACAAAGTTTGATAACCCATATATTCATGGTATAGTTTTGTATGCAGGTGGAATCACTGAAACGGATTATGAAGAATATCAATACATGAAGGAGAATTGGGAGAAGGTTATCAATGAAGAGAAGATTAAGGAAGAACTTGAGAGATAGAAGAAATCTGAAGCCAAGGTTAAAAGAAAGGAGAGAGTCAAAATTAGAAATGATCACTTAAATGAATTAGAAAATGAATTTGAAGTTGATGATTAAACATAGAATTCTTCTGCTCCAGTTGTTAAAAGAGGAGGATTAAGAAACTTAATTACAAGTTATGTTGGTACAGCAGGGTTGTACTTTTCTTTTTTTATTGGAATGTCAATTCTTAAAAAGGTGACTTCGACCATTTCAAATGTAAAATCCCTAATCATATGAATTTAGGCTAAAATTAAAGGAATTGAAAAGGATATTACTGAAACAAAACCTAAGCAAGAGAAATAACCAAAAGAAAAGAGTGATGAAAAAAAGAATAAACCAAAGGATACGAAAGAGAAATCTAAAGCAAAATAATAATGATGAGTTATATTTGTTCAAATATATTATGTTATTGCACACCCTATGTTAATACGCATTTTAAAAATTTGATTATAAAATTAAAGTACATGTTTCATTAATATTCTTATAAATACCTAATTTAAAAACATATGAATATGATCTAAATGTTATTCACTAAATTTGCTGATATTTTATTAACATCAAGAGCATACCCCTTCCTTTAATGTTAACCCCTGATCCAAAACTAAACAAAAGAAATTGGAATTATTTGGAATAAAGAAATCAACTTTAATGTTTAGCAACTGCTCCAAAATAATTGGAGAAGTGCTTAAACCAACGAAATGATTGTTTAATTTTTTCTTGAAAAAGATGGAAACTCCTTTTTGGTCGAGGAATGGAGTCTTATATAATCACAAAGTATCATGCTTAACATGCTTACAGCCAAGAAGAACAACTCCTTACTCAAACAAATAACTATTTGGTTACGATCAGCTATTGCCATGATGACTATGACTACAATATTTTAAGAAGAATTAATCACAAAATAATATAAAGTCACACATAGTTTATTATTTTATAATAGAAATACTAAAAAAAGAAGTGATTGGATAGATGACTCTAAATTATAAGTTAAGAAGATTTCAACCAAATTTCTTAGCTAACTCAACTTTTAACTAACCATAGCTTAATAAGGATAGCTGCAGCATGTCTTATCAATATAGAAATAAAAGATAAATTAGTCTCCCTTATTCAAAAGATGCCGATATTTATCAGAATAAATTGATATTAGAGATCCACAATTAATTGAAAGAAAAATGACCATGGATGCTGAATATTAAGTCTAATTAAGACAAGAGAATCCTCCAAGGATGTCCTTAAATAATCTCAATTTATCTTTTGTTTCAATATACTCAAAAAAAGAAGAGGTAGAACTATTATTTACACCTGAAGAGGCAGCATAAAAATTGAAAGATAAGACATTTTTAGAAGAAGACTATGAAATTAACTTGATGACTGGGGATCCTACAACCAATAAATTAAATTTATCAAATCATGGATAATAATTAGATAATAAATCATAGTTATTACTGCTTCCTGTGTGTATCTAAAATGAATTGCTAATTTCTTAGATTATGGTGTCACAAAAACTTTCAAATGAAGATAAAATCAATTAATCAATTATATTGGATACTTTAAAAGACATTCAGTAAGCCTCAAAAAATAGAAGAATAAGATCTATATAAATAAACAGATTATTAAGTTTTTATAGATAAATGTGTTGATATAGAAAGGGATTTGCTAATAGTGATTAATTAATATCTATGTTTAAGTGTGTTTGATATAATCACAAAATTTTTGAAATATTTAAACACGATTATGTTATTTATTAAACTTTTAAAAAATATAACGCTATTTATACTTAAATTGCGTACTAAATTGTTCTTAGCTCAAAAATAGACCATTAAATTAGCAATTGATTAATCTGTATTTGATTAATATTATTTGAAAGAAGTATTATTCCCATTCTTGATCAAGTAAAAGCTTTTATAATATTTCCATTTCAAATCGCACGGTTTTAATAAAACTAAAGAATTTTTAATCTAATAAGAAGAATAGGAAATTACATTTAATTTATATTTTTACATCTCATATTAAAAGTAAAAGTAATCTAGTATCATTCACCTCCCACAGATTTATAAACCTTAAACGCTTAACTGTTAGATTTTATTATAAAGATATAAACCGAGTGAAGCACAATCACCTTTAAAGCAATTAAAAAGGCTTTCCTTCTTTCTTAGCATTCTTGAATTTACTATTGGGTTTATTTTTTTATAATATATATAAGGTCTTTCAAATAAAAAAATATTAAATAAGAAATACTTAATTCTACATCTGATTGAAATCAATGGATATGAGATGATTAAAATTTAATCAGTGACAATTAAGCAAAATGTTACCGATCAATGAATGTATAAGGATCATATCCTTTACTGCTTCATGATTACCAAATAGACACTTTATATCGAAGATAATTTTTTAAACAGAAACTCTAAAGCATCTGTATAATCCGATGAAACTATGAGAGTTATAAACTTTGCTTTAAACCAGTGATTGTCTGCAACTCATTTTACCAAAATCGAGTGGATTATAATCCATCATTAAAGTGACATCAGCTGTGTCACTTGAAGCGATATTTCCAAATTTAAAGCGGAACTTATCTTTCATTTTATCTTAATGATTAAAATTATATATAAACTTAAAAAAAATATAATTGCCATAACGATACTCAAATATTTTAATAATTATCAAAAATAAATATTATTATCTCTACTTTATATTTATCTTTAAGAATCTACTAAAAAAATTAAAGATCTCAATTATTATATTTCAATTTAATCTAACAAATCTCAATGTTTGACCCTCCTTGCCTATGAAACCATTCTTTGTTTATTTAATACAATCCTCAGACAAAAATCGTACTTTTTTTTCTCTACCACTCAATAAATCAAATTTAAGATCATCATAATTTATGGTTGCTTGGGTTTAATCCATGATAAGTTGGGGCCTCAATGATTCAAATTCATAATCTTAAATTCTGATGTTATTGCCAAATTTATAATCTAAATTTCTGATTATTTTGCCAGTTCTCATTTCTCCCAACTTTAAACATTTCATATTCTCTGTAATATAACCATCCTCATCTTTCTCTCTTTGTTCAAAGATTTCAACAAAAATGTAGTTTTCTAAATTGTGTATTTTATTTCCTCCAGTTTTCCTTAATCTTTTTGATAGTTTGCTTTTAAGGATATTTTATAAAATTATCCATGAATTATTTTTTATTGCCAATGCATATTTTGGTAAGTTGGGTAATATGGTTAACTCTAGAATGTTATCAAACAAACTGTAACCATCGAATTCTTTATCATTTATTGAATATTGATATACATAACTACCTCTTAGTAAATATATGTAACCTTTGTTATCAATATCTAAGTATCTTTAAATTCCCTCAATACTTATGTTTGTTAATGTTTTGTTCTTAAGGTCAACTATTGTAAGCATGTCGGAAACAACCTAAAAAAAAAAAGTCGAATAACGATCAAACTCATTTTAAAACACATTAGAATTAGCAATGCTTATCCATTATCCTGAAGCTATTTCATTTGTAGTTTTTAAATCATAAATTTTAAATAGACAATCTATAGCTTCTACGTTATTATAACCTCTTTCAACAATCAAAGCTAAAAATTATTCATTCGGAGATATAAGAACCAACCTCACTGATATATCCGGAAAAAGGGTAATTCCCTTAATTTGAATAATTTTTTCATCTACTTCATCTGAATTATTAAGAGACATTTAATTTTTCTTTTAATTTCCAAGCTTATCAACAAAAAAGAGACAAATTTCTGAGAATTTTCTGATACATAATTTTTACTTTAAAGAATTTTTTTTCACTTAATACACATTGAATTACCTTTAATCCATATTATATACTTATTTACCGTTTATTGAAAAGACCCGTTATAAACAAAGTAAATTTACACTTATATCCATTTAAAGAGTTTGAATAAAGTAATTTTTGAATACCCTATTTTATGGATTAAACACTATAAAATTGCAACATTAGCATATTTTGGAAAAGTGAAAATATGCTTTCATGACTAATCAGAAAATAATTTGATAGATTAAGATTAAATATAGAGAAAATTGGAATGATATTTATTTAATCATGAAATTTGAACAATAAACTAAATTTGTAAAAAGGTAGATCAATAAAAAATTGCACTACCTGCGCCATCTTTTACTCAAGAGAAAGATGACCAAATAATGATCTTATAAGGTTAGTATAGGGACAAGTGTCTTCCGATTACTAAGTGAATGAAAAATAGATATGACATTTTTAATCTCAATTTTAGGGAAATAATGATTAAGAATAGATACTATTGTAACCAAATATTTAAGTCACAGTAAGATTTAATCGATGAGAATTTTGGGTTTAGATTAATAATTTGAAAAATATTTATTTCAAGGTAAAAAGTTGATACTATAAATCAGTTTAACAAAACGATTAAAATTTTCTGAATTTTAAAGAAACAATTTATTCATAATTAAACAAAACTTTGGACAATCTAAAAAGATTATTAGAATTCAGTTTCTAGTTTATGGAGTGATTCTAAAAACTAATCTGTCTGATCTTGAAATCATTGAGCATCAAACAGAGAACTTAAAAGAAAAAGAAGTATAATCCAATATAATAACTTAATATATAATATTCCTACTTTAATTTTCATGCAAGTAAGAAAAAAATAATAATAAAAGGTTTGCTAGATTTATGGAACATAAAAGAATAAAACTTTAATAAAATTAAGAGAGAAATTAAAAAAATAGAAACACAACTTGACCTTTCTAATCAATTTTAGTTTATATTGATAAACAAAGAGTTTTTATTAGAAATATTTAATTCTCATAATTTTTGTATATATTGTAAAAATATTCTGTCATGGTATCTGAAAATATCATTTTTTTTACACATTCAAGATAAATATTAGGATTATAATGGGGATTTAAATCAAATGACGCATTAATAGAGGCAATAAATTTACGTGTTTTGGTTATCAAAGTATAAATATCTTTTATCATTTATAAATGTCCGTGAACCTTGGTATTAATGGATTTGGAAGAATTGGTAGATTGGTTTTGAGAGCCGCTATTGAGAACAACAAACCAGTACATATTCTAAATATTCCAAGGTGGTTGTAAAAGCTATCAATGACCCATTTATGGATCTAGATTACTTGGTCTATAATCTCAAATATGACTCTGCTCATTTGAGATCACCATTCACAGTTGAGAAATACGATTAAGGAATTGTAGTCAATGGATAAAAGATCAGAGTATACGCTTCAAAAGATCCAAGCTAAATTCCTTGGGGAGATGCAGGAGTAATAGCTATATTTAATTTTATATAGGTTAACACAGTTTGTGAATCAACAGGTGCATTCTTGACAGACGAAAAGGCTGGATTCCACTTGAAGGGAGGAGCTAAGAAAGTCATTATGTCTGCTCCATCAAAGGACAAGGGCACACCAACTTTTGTCTATGGAGTTAACCATGAAAACTACAAGGCTGACTAACACGTTGTTTCAAATGCTTCATGCACAACCAACTGTTTAGCACCATTAGCTAAAGTTATCAATGATAATTTTGGAATTGTTGAAGGTAAGAATATCAGTATATTCTCCTAGGACTTATGACAACAGTTCATGCTTCTACAGCTACTTAATTGGTTGTTGATGGCCCAGCTAAGGGTGGAAAAGATTGGAGAGCCGGAAGAGCTGCTGCTGCCAACATCATCCCATCATCCACAGGAGCTGCCAAGGCTGTAGGATTAGTCATCCCAGAAATCAAAGGAAAATTGACAGGTATGGCCTTCAGAGTTCCAACCATCAATGTTTCAGTTGTTGATTTGACAGTCAGAATTTAAAAGGAAGCAACTTATGATGAAGTTATGGAAGCACTCTCAAAGGCTTCATAAGCAGGTCCATTGAAAGGAATTTTGGGATTCACAAGTGATGAAGTTGTCTCATAAGATTTCCTCCACGATGCTAGGTAACACATTTTCATTAAACATCTAGATCATCAATCGTTGACTCTAAGGCTGGTATTGGATTGACAAAGAACTTCCACAAATTAGTCTCATGGTATGATAATGAATGGGGATATTCCAACAGAGTTTTGGACTTAGCTGTTCATATTGCCAAAGTTAGCAAATTATGAAAAAGATGAGTTAAATCATAAAATAACAGTATAAAATTATTTTTTAAATATTCTTATTTCCTAAATAAAATATCCATATATTTTATTTCAACTCAATCATCTTCATATCTATTCCCTTTAAATACATTTAGATCGTCTTCCTCTTCCTATAATTTGAAGCTTTAAGTTTATTAAAACTGAATTTCAGTTTGGATCTTACTCTTCTAAGCTTCTTGCACTTTGATGTCTCTTTTTTTTTTGATTTAAACAAGCCATATTTCAATCTCCTTTTTTAGTTGTGGTTAAGGAATCAGATCTTTGGCATCCAAAGGAGTATTTGTGAAGGGATCTTATTTCTTTTCTAGTAATGCAGTGACTATAACTTTCCTATCCATTATTTCTTTCGATTATGGCAACATAACAGGATCTCTCATTAACTAGATTACTCATTAAAATTATACTTCTCCAGAGATAGGATCTTAAAATGTTTCTGGAATCTGAGTCGTTTCCAGAATTGACTCCAAGAATTTTTTTTTTTCTTCTTTAAGTTACAAACTTTGAATAAATCTACTTAATTTTTCAACCTTGTCTTATTATCCAGCAATATTGTTTCTGAAGATCTATTCTAACTTTTGAAAGTTTTCAATGTGATAGGATCTGTCGTCTTTAACAAGGATACTCACTACTTTTTTTTCATCACAAATGTTTGTAAAAAATATGCCTATCTGTTAAAGAAATACTGCTAATTTAAAATCTTTTTCAGCAATTTTTTTTAAGGAATCTAATTTCTCTTTACTTCTTTCATTCAAGAAATTATCAAGATAATAATTAATCATTTTTAATATCATCTCCTAGAAAACTATTAAATATCATAAATAATGTTACATTCATTCATGAGATCCTTTGGAATATGGTTGCTAAATTCAACTAATAATTTCAAATTGGATTTCATATTCTATAAATTTGATTGGATCTGTGATTTAATCAAATCAAGTTCTCTCTTTTTGTTGTATTTTTATTCGAAGGTATTTGGAACATCTAATTGTTTTTTTTTATAGGTTTCTAAATAATTAGTCCATATCTCTTCAAAACCATAATTCATATCACTTATCATAAGCTTAATCAACCTCTGACCTAGTTCACATTTAACATATTTCTTTAATTATGTTTAATAAATCTGTAGTAACATTAATTAGAAAAGAATATCATTAATATAGAATCTGTATTAAAATTTAGCATAAAATTGATTGTTTGCTCCTGTTTCTCCAACTGCTGAATATTAAGTCATTAATCCCAGAAGGAGATTGTCTCTTATTAGTTCATTTTAAACAAAAATGTATGATAGGTTCAATGACTTTTTAGTAACTTTAGTAAAGAATAGAATCACCTCAATAAACTTTCCGGCTAAGTATTTATTAGTGGCAATTGGCAAATGAATAAAGTACATTCCAAGTTCTGCTAAAGCAATGAACTAAGTCTTAATTAATAAAATACTTTTTGATGGTTAAAATAATTCTCTGTGAAACCTTCAAAGTTTTACATGTAAAAATCAACATAATCTATAATATCATTAATTAGAAACTCTGGAATATAATTTAAAATATCTGGTTACTACCATTAAGTTTAACCATCAACCATTTTATTAAGATTTAACCAACTTTTAAATAAAAAGATGAAGGTGTCAAATAACTAAACGGTATCTTTTATTCTTGAAGGGTTAAAAATTACTAATTCTAGTTAATGAACTTCCTCATCCAAAGCCTCTATTTCATCTTTAAGCAAGCCTTCTTGAGGATGATCCTTCATTAATTCTAAGAGGTCCTTTTTTTCTTGCATCAATTTTAACAGATCTTTCATTCTTTAAATAACTGGAATTATGCCAATTTGAACAAATTTTAGAGTATAGAAAAATAGATAACTTACATTACCAATCTAAATATTCTACTTGCTTAATGGTATGGAGGAAGCTAAACATTACAATAATCAAATACATAAAAGCATTTGCTCTTTCTCAAATGGAATAGTATACCAAAATTGTTTATCTATTTTTGTGTAAGTGTCGTCGGTTCTACCTGATATTTTATTAGATAATAATAATAAAGTATCATATATATTGAGCAAGAACCCATCTGAGGAAACATTCTACTTTAAGTTCATCATTCTATTCTGCTGATATCCTTCTTTAGTTTTGAACTTATTGCAAAAACATACATGATTGAAGAATTGTATTGTTTATTAAAATGTATTTCTAGAAAGACATAATTTTATCAGCGATACTAAATTTTCCACATGATTTTGATTAGTTTATTAATACTATTTAAGAAGAAGTTCAAATTATCTCTTTGTCATCTTGACTTTTAAACTTTGATGAGCCCTTTCTCTCACATATCTATTGTCTTATAGCAATGATATTGTAAATAAAGGACCTAAAATAAACTCTTTTTCTAAGATATCTCCCCTATCCGTATTCACATTCCTATATAGATTATAATTTGTTGTACCATTTGGCTATTTGATCATGGAAAATTAAGTCCCTGGTTGAGGGCTCCTTTAAATAATGCTAGAATAATCCAAAGTAGAGATTCAATTGATCATTGTACACATGAAACTTAATTTAATTTTTACATTAAAACCTTTGAAATGCAATTTCTAGAATATTAGATTATTTGAATGTGTAGCTTATTTTCACCAAAACTCTCTCCAACAACTTGTATAAATTGGCTATGTATTTCTGAATCAAATCCTATTGTCTCAAAAATGTCAAAAAGTCGAGCAATTAACTTTTAAAGATCTTTCATATTAAGTGTGAATACCTTGAGTCTACTCCAACTCTCTGTCTGATATCTTCCTTTGGGGTGAAAACTAGTCAGGATATTGAAGGATAGTCATCAAGTAATTTTAAACCATGATAGTAAACGCTCCAATAAGATTTCCGATTTCATGAGTACTATACCAAGGTTTTCCTTTTAGGTACTCGATATTCTACTTTATTTACACCAGAAGTACAAACGGGTTTGTTTGGCTACTTAAATGTGAAAATATACGGATATTTCAGTCTCTCCAAAATGCATGCCTCCAAAATATCCTAATTTTATGAAATCACTATGTTGGTTCTTCCTTGTATGTATTATTTGAAGGTATCAGGCAGAAATATTAATTTATCAGCTCTATAATCAATAGTGCATATACATACTTTGACGGATCAAGTGTAAACTTACAACATTCTTCCAAAAATGAAATCTCATTTGGGTCTGCAAACATAATAAAAAATGAAAATTATATAATAAATTTTCTATTAGCTTAATTATTAGTTAATTTTTTTAATACTCCATCATTCATCATATCTTAAGTTTGGCAAAATAATAAGCACCTCAGTATTTAAATTGTGTGATAGAAGCACTATAATTCAACTTAAAATAATTATTTTTATTATCAGCATATTAAAGTTTTAAATTTTTAACTTGGAAATAACAAAAATTAAAACAACCAAGTAATAAATAATATTTATTAAAAACTTCCTACGCTTTTATACTAATTAATGGGTTGTACTTGCTCAAATTGTTAATTCTGTTCGAATAAAGATAACAAAGATAACAAAGATGAAATTTAACTTTATGGATGTCATTCATACACAATAACTCAATAATCCCGTAATTAACCTTTAATCAATGAAGGAGAAAGCGAATTGGATTCTAATAAGGATTAAAAAGATTAACCTATGTTAGAAACTTATGATAAAGCTAATCTGTCTCAGGCTTAACAATTACACTATGATAAATAATCTAACATCGTTTTAACCTCATGTACTTTGTGTTGAGTTTATATTTTTAGAATCTAATAGTGATTAAGAGAACAGAATAAATGAAATGCCTTAAAGAAATATCGAAGATATGGGAGAAAATGTTGAAAATAAATGCCTTTCGAAAGATAGAGAAAAGAGAGAAAGATTTAAGTTTAAAAGCGGAGCCTATTATGAAGGAGAATGGGTTGGACAATTTAGGGATGGGTTTGGAGTTCAAATTTGGGTCGATGGAGCTAAATATGAAGGATATTGGAAAAACAACATGGCAAATGGAAAAGGCAAATTTTAGTATGTCAGTGGAGACATTTATGATGGAGAATGGATTGATGATAGGTTTTGCGGTTAAGGAAAATACATTCATACTAATGGAACTCAATATGAGGGACTTTGGCTTGATGATTAGCCTCATGGATATGGCATTGAGACGTGGATAGATTATTCTACATATGAAGGAAATTATTATTGTGGTAAGAAATAAGGTTTTGGTAAATACTAATCGAGTAATGGATCTTTTTATATGGGAAATTGGGAAAAAAATTAAATAGAAGGGTATGGAATTTATAATTGGTCAGACGGCAGAGTAAATTATCAGTTGACTTTAGAAATATATGGGAATGTGGAGTGACAATTTAATGTATGGTAGAGGAATATACATTTGGCCTGATGAACGTAAATATGATGGAGAGTATTTTTAAGATAAAAAAGAGGGTTATGGTATTTAATAGTGGCCTGATGGAAGAAGTATATTTAATGATAATATTTTAGAATATGAAGGTTACTGGATGAATGGAATATAATCTGGTAAGGGCCGATATACATCATCTGCAGGTAAGAAGTAATTAGGGTTATGGGAAGCTGGTCGTAAAATTTAATTGATAGATGATGACACTGAGAATATCAAACCTGAAGGATGGGATGAATATATACAACCAACATTGCAATAAGATAATCTTACGAATAAATGAAACTGAATTTCTATTTTATATAATTTCCCTTATTTTATTATGGTGTACTTTTTAAATAGTTATCCAAGAAATTGTTGAAATTTTCACTATATTTAATTTTAGGAAATGGCAATTTGTATCTACAGAAATAAATAATAAAATTAATTGAATGATTTGATACACTTGATCTATAAATAACAAATTTTAGAGTTATAAACTTAATTTTTTGGAATTGTTACCAATGATCTTGAAATTCACGATAGATATTTCCCATATATTGATACAATTAAAAGTATCAAACCAGCAACCTCAGTGTTGTTCTTGCATATTTGTATATCCATAAAGTAATAATAATAACTGTAATAATGATAATGTAATAACTTCCAAATACTATTAAATAGTATAAAGGAATGTTTTCTCTATCATCATCTACTCCTCCTTTTTATACTCCTCTACGTCAGTATCATTTGTAATTGTCAACACTATTAATTTGACCAAGACCTAACTTTCTTGATAAGCTTCAATTAAGATAATCCTTAAATAAGGACCTGTAGATACAATTTAGCAGCAGATTAACAAAAATCCTAATTTAAACTTCCTAAGGAGAATCACATGGATATTAGAGAGTAATAAATTGCTTAAAGCTAAAAAGATTAAAATATAAATATAGATATTAGGATGTGAATAGATAACTAATTAGAACAACTTAAACAATGAGAACCTAAATAAATGGATAGAGAATCGAGGGTAGCGATTATTTTGAGCCTAACTATTGAATGATTCATCATAAATTAGCGCAAAATCACATATCTTTTTTTCGTACTCAATTTTACTTTAAGTCTGGTTTTCTTCTGGGGGATACTCTCAAAGCATTTTAACTTGTTCCTGCTTTTACATTCAAATACTTAATAGGACTTACTTTGGTTTAGTTGTCAACTTAATCAGATTGAGAATTGCCAATAATCCTTCTGCCTTACCTTGGTTCTTCTTTGACTTCTTCTTTGGATGGAGGATTTGATTACTAATTTTAAATCGATTGTTCTTTAGGAAACAAAAGGATATTCTAATAAAATATGCAGCCTTACTTAAGATTGTTATCGCTCTAACTACTACTACTTCTCTTCCATCACAGTAACTTTACTTTTGAGTTCACTGTACCCCTCCTTTTAAGAATCAGGTATTGTAGTTTAATTGTTGCTACCCTGCAATTTTTTTTTCTGTAATCCATTTTTAAGGCCTTCCAATTGTTCTACAGCTTTTTATAAGACAACAAGCTCAAAAGTGGTGGTTTTTAGAAGACTCGGAGTTGCATTTTGATTGACTTTCTGATTTAATGCTTGGATTTATTGATTAGCATTTTCTAACTATCTCTTAAGACTTTAGTTTTCCTTCTCAAGAGTTTGAATTCGCAATGCCATGCTCTCCATAGATTGTGCATTGTTTTAGGGCGTATTTTGCATTTATCTACTTCTCTCTCTCATATCTGTAGAATAAGGTTTCATTCCTTCATTCTAGCCACCGAGGTTTTGGGTTGGAGTGAAGGGTTGAACAGGGAACTGTCTTTACATGGGCGAGCTGGACACATTCCTTTATTAAGGTGGATAGGAGGGAGCCAAATGTTATTAAGAATAATGTTACTGCATATGCTACATTAATTAATGTTTTAGATCAATTCTTTTTAAGTTTAGATATACATTATGCTATTCAAGAGGAAACTTCGGAAAGGTCTATTATATTCAATATCAAAAAGGATCTTTAAATTAAAAACCGAATATTTTAGATATAAAATTAAATTGTATCATTTCTTTTACTTTTAAACGGGAACTGCACTTTACGGTCTCTTTTTTTACTGCTTTAATCTTTCCTTCTCTTCAGCTATTCTCAAGGGCCTTTGTTTTGGTCCCTCCTTTAATTAGATCATTTTCTTGAATTCCTCTTCTGACTCCAATACTCTTTCTTCAACTAATCTTCCTCCTTATGTGAGAACCCATTATTTAACACCTTATAAATTTCCTTAATCAAAATATTTTATTATTATCTTGTGTTGCTTGATCTTTCCTTGCTTGTCTTTCACAACAGTAATATCTGCTAATTGCATTTAAACAGCATTTAATTGTGTACTCAACTTTTCCCAATTGATTTCCTTTCCCATACCTCTGATACTCATTTCAGTGTATTATGGTTTGGGAAACAATTTCTCATCTTATTCTAGATTCTTACCAGGCGAAGCTTAAGGAGACTGCGATTTACTTTTTGGTTGCTTTGATTTAATTTAATCCTGATTTTGTTTATCTAACATTTGATCGTAATATTTGTGTGTATCCATTTAAGAACTCATACCCTTTAGCATTTATCTTTAATGATATTTAGCCCCATAAAGCTCACTTTCTTACATGTATTCAACTTATTGTTTTCTTCCACTATTTTGTTATGGTTTTTATTGATAATATTTTTCCAGACCATTTCCAAAAACATCAGAGAAATTGGGATTTTTTTATTTCAACTCAGTATTTGGATTGTTCACTTTATCATATACTTTAGCTGGATTCTACAACTAATTAGATTATTATTATTATAATGATTAATTATTATTATCTTGTACTGCAAATGATGCAGTTTCAATCATGAGGTTATGCTCTTTTATTATATCATATGGATTTGGATTTGGATTCTATTATTATTAATCAATTTGTTATAACTATTATTATTATTAAGGCTTTTGTTGTTATTGTTATTATAATTGCAAAAATTATTAGTATTGCTATTGTTAAATTTGAAGGAATTGTTATTCAGTTAGTTTTTAATTGTGGGACTCTGTACTCACTCTTTGCTAAGCGGCAGTTTAAGGTCTGCTTTAAATCATGTGCACATTAGGAATAATGGGATTATTGGCATCTGTTTTCTTGTTTTCTTTTAAATTTTAACTATTCCACCAGAACATGTCAAATGGCAAGATTTCTAGTATTTTTATGAATCCTTACTTTCTGCATTTTAATTTGGGGTGACTTTACTGTAATCTACAAGATCCTACTAAGGGAGATGAAAGATGTTGCTTTGTTATTGTTTAACTTTCAATATCTTAGAAACATTGAAGGGCGAATCGTCAGGCTGTATTTGAGATTATTGAATATTGGTAACTTATTCAGTCAAAGTCTTTGGATGAGGTTCATAATTGTATACCACAATATTCTTTTGATTTTTCTGTTAGGACATTAATTTTAATATTCAAATATTCGAACATCCCTTATTGTCTGGCCAATATACATTATCAATATGTATATTATTCACCTCTAGGTTTTGCACCCATTATCCAAGAGAATTAGCAATAGTCCATGAGGATCCGTTAGGAATGGCCCAGTTTGGAGTGTAGAATATCGATTTTTGAGTGAAGCTACAATAATACTAAATTTGATACCAATGTTCAAGACAAGCAACACCAAATGCTCCAGTTTTAGGATCTGCTAATTTTCTATCATTAATGAGATTTGTAATCTATTTACGCATTGCCTCTATGCAAGTTCTCTCTTTGTTGTCACATCTTGTTAATGTGTAATCCCAAGCATTATATATATGCAATATATTTGGAATACATGCTGTATCATACAAAGATTGCATAAAGAACACAGGCACATTGATGTATTGTAGGAGATACTAAGCAAAATGACATTTCCACTTCTCATTTGGATAGCTTTTCACACAGTATTCATTTATTGGATCCACTTCCTCGTTTACTAGTTTATGATATTGTTTCTATCTTCTATCACTAGCAGCCTAAGCACCGTCATATGGTTGCAAATCCAGAAAGATACCTGAATCTGGAGCTAACAAAACTTAGACACTGCTTGGTAACCGATCTCTAATGTATTGTATCCAACTAAAAGCAGCTAGTCCTCCTGCAGAACAACCAGATACCACAACCTTTTTTGCCTAACTCAGCTTTGACAAATGCTCTGAAAATATTGATTTAAATATTAATTCTCCTCTCATCCATATAGTCTTGTCTTTTATTTACAAAGGTTAAGCCCTATACCCTTAGTGTCCTGTTCCATCACAATAGTTAACAAATATCGTATTCCAATTGTAAAAGTAAGGATTCACGTTTTGATTCCTATTGAACAATCCATCCATCTAAGTTGTTGCTGCCGAAAACTTTGAACTTCCCATATTCGTATTAGAACGATCATATGCCTGTTGCAACAATTCAGCTTAATCGAATCCCTGAATCCATCCTCCCCCCTCGTAAAAGATCAAATATTTGTCTGCTCCATCTCCATATCCTTATTCATAATAGTAACTCTAAAATAGACAAAGATCATACAGCTCTTGTACCATCCAAACACAAGGCATTTTAATCCTGCACTTATCTTAAAGTCTAAACAGCAATCGAAATATGGACAATGCAATAAATGATTAGATACATTACTTATATATATATAATTGAAATCGTATCAATGTAGATCTCTAATTCTTTTTAATTTTTCGTTGATTGTGAATGCAATTGCTGTTGCTGGCATAACCTTAGCATAAGTACAAAATAATCCTCTATAAAATACAATCAAGCCTTATTCCTTATACATTAATTTCATTGTCTCTATATAACTGTCATGTTGTTTTCCTATTATAAAATTAATTATTACCAGATAAAATCTAAACCTATAATCGTCTTCTTATAACATCTGTAGGATAAGTTATGCTTAATGCCATACATCCTGCCAAACCACCAAATATGAGATTTTGTGTGTCTTTATTTATAAAGCCCATAAGAGATGATAATTTTTAACGCAATATTTAGAAAAAGGTTAGCTTAAAGCTGGAATAAGGAGATATGCCAATCAATGTAGCAGATAACCCTTTAAATAATGCTAATGGACCCTTTCTTTAGACTATTTTAACTAAACAATCAGTGATTCCCTTGTATTCCTAGTCTATTTAATAATAATAGATTACTTGTTTAAACAGCTAATATTGTTTTGACTAAATCGAAAGGATAAACGGTCATTGTTGCTAGAGCTCCTGAAAATGCTCCAAAAATTAACATTGAAATATTCTATGCATTTTAGTTGTTAAATTAAAAAGTATTCTTGAGTATGTCAAACAGATAAAACTCAATCGCTTAAAAAGGAGCAATTCTTAAGCAGTTAGCTCCATTCCCTTTGAACATGCTTTTTGCTCCTTCTTAGGTGTACATCACATAAAGACATCTGATCAATGATTTTCTTTAGTAATTAGAGGCATTTGTTTGCTTAAGAATGATAGTTCTCTCTATAGGCGCAACGAAAGATCGAGAAACTGCACCTGATATTGCTCCTGAAAATAATCGCCATTAGGTTTCTGAGAATAGATATTTATCTTATTAAGCCATAAATTAATTTTAAATATGACTTCATCTTTCAATATTCCTCTTATATCTGCCAATACCTAAAGATCTATCACTAGCTGTAATTCTGCCGCATAAATCTCATTTAACAGTGCATTTGAGTTTTATTTTTATGGCCTTCCGGTGAAAATAGGGAGATGATTATTTTCTTTGTATCATTTCTCAATTCAGTTCATGCATTTTATTAATTACCTTATTTCTAAGATTCTTATAAATCAAGTATCCTATTAATAAAAAACTCAAGATCTTAATGAAAATGATAATTAATAAATTTGTTATTACCTCTAAATATTTTTAATCGCCCAATTCCTTATTCATTTGAGTTGAAACATAAATAAGAATAAATATCAATTAATTTACTCTTTGATACTTTTAATTTTCTAGAATATGCCGAATTTAATTGAGCAATTCTAAATATAGAATATACTATTAAATAATAATACTAAACAAATTAAAAACTCTAAAGATTAAGATAATAGCACCTCCTAAATTCTAAGTTATGATTTTATGAAACAAATGATATTGTAAAATGTAATTAATTCTTTTCTGGTATTATCCTTAAATAATCCTATATGAATTGTCACTAAAAGGCTCTGAGATCTTCAATTTAGAGTTCTCTTTCATTTAGATAACATTATAAACTAATTTTTATTATCCAGAAAATTCGTATGAACTCATTTTTTCAAAACCTATAGTAAATTTACCATAATTAATTTAGGTCGAAGTTGATCAAAAGTATTGAATTACATTTGTTGAAGTTTAGCCTAGTATAGAGTGAGAATGATACTTCATTTGCTCTTCTTTATTGATAATAAGGGGGATAATAATAGGAATATTGAGGTTAAATTTTTAACAACTTAACTTAGGTTAGTTTACTTTAATTTAAACTGTTATTTTATAGTAAAGTATATAAATACAAATAAAATATTTTAGATATATATTATTTATATATTAAATAAAAATGGATTAAAAAGCTACGTATAGAACAAGTACTCGTAGATCAACAGTGCAAGTTGGTGGAAGCCCTTCAAACATGTATAGACCAGAATATTGTAATTACGAAATATTATGATAATAGAGGTTGAGCAATTTGGGATTACAAGCCAGTCCAAGGGATACTTCCAAAATTTGGGAATTGATGGATTCGTACTAAGGGAGTGACAAGTTAGCATTGTAACAGTCCATTGTTCATCATGTCGAGTACACATTGGCCAGAACACGCTTTGATTTCTCCAAATTTCATAGTTATTAAGCTTTGTCTCATTCAGTAAGAGATAGATTGATTGAAGCATTTAATGATACAAATTTACATTTTCATTAGATGGATGCCAAGCGTATCTACTATTTAAGTTTGGAATTTTTGATTGGAAGATGCTTATAAAATGCATTGGTTAATTTGGATTTGGAAGAAGATTATAGAGAAGCACTTATGGATCTTGGATATAAATTGGAAGAGCTCTATGATGAAGAAGTGGATCCAGCTTTGGGAAATGGAGGTTTGGGTAGATTGGCAGCCTGTTTTTTGGATTCTTTGGCTACTCTAAATTATCCATCATTTGGCTATGGAATAAGATATACTTATGGAATATTCAAATAGTTGATCAAAGATGGTTATTAGGTGGAGTCTCCAGATTTTTGGTTGAATCATGGAAATCCATGGGAAATTGAGAGATTGGATGTCCAATATTAAATCAGATTTTATGGTTTTGTTAAGAAAGTATGGGATCATGGAGTCGAAAGAAGTGTTTGGGAAGGAGGTGAAACCATTATGGCTAGAGCATATGATACACCCATTCCTGGATATAACACTTAAAATACAATTGCATTGAGATTATGGAAATCTCATCCAGCCTCAGAGTTTGATTTTAGTAGTTTCAATACAGGTGATTATTTCAAAGCATTGGAGTAGAGATAAAAGGCAGAATACATAACATCTGTTTTGTATCCAAACGATTCAACTGATGCTGGAAAGGAATTAAGATTAAAGTAGTAATATCTGTTGGTTTCTGCAAGTATGTAAGATATAGTAAGAAGATTCAAGAGAAGAAAGGTTTTAGATTGGAATGCTTTTCCATAGAAGGTGGCTGTATAATTAAATGATACTCATCCTGCCTTGGCTATTGTTGAATTGCTTCGTATTTTGATAGATATTGAGTAATTGGACAACATGTCTGCTTGGTAAATAGTAACTAAGTCATTCAATTACACCAATCATACAGTATTACCAGAAGCATTGGAGAAATGGGGAGTGCCTTTGATTGAGAAATTACTTCCAAGACATTTGGAAATCATCTACTTAATTAATTTCTTGTTTTTGGAAAAAGTATAATAGAAGTATCCAAACAATTGGGGCAAATTAAGTGCTCTCTCTATTGTGGAAGAAGAGGGAACTAAAAAAGTCAGAATGGCCAATTTGTCTATTGTAGGTTCCAAATTTGTCAATGGAGTTGCAAAGATCCATACAGAATTATTGAAAACTACTATTTTCAAAGAGTTCTTTGAAATGCATCCAAATAAATTTTAAAATAAAACCAATGGAGTCACTCCTAGAAGATGGGTCAGATGTGCTAATCCAGCATTAGCTGCATTATATGATAGAGTATTAGGCAGTGACAAATGGGTCTTAGATATGGAGTAATTGAAATAATTGGAGTCCCATGTTTCTGATCCTCAATTTGTTAGGGAATTTTAGATGATTAAAATAGAAAACAAAGAGAGATTTGTTCATTGGATCAGAAAGACTTGTTAAGTTGATTTAAATGTTGATTCATTGTTTGATATATAAGTGAAAAGAATACATGAATACAAAAGATAATTGATGAATATTCTATATGTGATCTATAGATATTTGATCATAAAGGAATCAACTCCTGAAGAGAGAAAGAGGATTGTTCCTAGAAGTGTATGTTTTGGTGGTAAAGCAGCTCCTGGATATGTTAATGCAAAAAGAGTCATTAAATTAATCAATTCAGTTGCTGATGTTATTAATAATGATCATCAAATTGGAGATCTCTTAAAAGTAGTGTTTATGCCAAATTATAATGTAAGTAATGCTTAAATTATTATTCCTGCTGCAGAATTGTCTTAACACATCTCAACTGCAGGAACAGAAGCTTCTGGTACTTCAAATATGAAGTTTATTATGAACGGCTGTCTCATCTTAGGTACTTTAGATGGAGCCAATGTAGAAATTGATGAAGCAGTTGGCAGAGAAAATATCTTTATTTTTGGAACTTAAGTGGAGGATGTAGATAACATGAAAGAAAAAATGAGAAATACTGATCCTCACGAATATTTCCCATAAGAATTACTTAAAGTATTTACAGAAATTGATAACGGAAGATTTGGACATAATGAAGAATTGAAATGGATTGTCGATAGTATTAGATATAAGAATGATAATTATTTAGTTGGTTAAGATTTCAAAGATTACATCAAGGCATAACAATAGGTAATAATTCATTAAAGTATTATAGGTTGATGATCTGTATCGCTAACCAAATGAGTGGGCTAAGAAGAGTATTTATAATGCCATCAGATCTTATAAATTTAGCAGTGATAGGACTATCTACGAGTATGCTGAAGATATTTGGCAGTTGAAACCTATCAAGGTTCCAGAACCAGCAGCTTAAAAACATGAAAGAGTCAAAGGTGTTGCTTTGAGCAAATCATAATAAGAAATGGCTGATAAAATAAAACATTGATATCAATAAATAAAAATCATAAATTATAATCATAATTTAATTTTAACTAATTGTTATTCTGCGCCTATGAGTTCTCTGGTGTATTGATTAACGTCAAATTTAAATTAGGATATGGAGGATAGCTCTTTTAACTTTTAATAAGATTATAATCTAATTAAAGATTATCTCAGTTGTTTTAAGTCCTCTCTCAAATCAAAAGCATTAATTATCAATTAGCTTAGTTGCTGCAAATAAAGTATATATTGTTCTGTATTCCACTCTTTAATTACGACTCTATTGATTACAGTATTTTTATAAGCAGCATGGATTGACTCAATAAGATTCACTTTGAAAACCAAACTCAGCAATTATTTCTCAGAAGCATAAACAAATAAATGTCTAACTAACGTCATGAAGATTCGTTAATATACTCCATTATGAAAACTAGTATGGAATTAAATAGTTAATATGTGCATAGCAGCATCATTCAATTTAATAAAGATGTTTGAATATTTTATTCTAACATTGCAAACCATAAGCTATAAAATCTCATATATCATTAATTTCTAGGTTCCTATGACATTTACTGAATATGATTGTAAATGTAATTACTATGGAAATTGCTATTATTTATTTAATAAAGAAATGTTCCTGCATAATCTTGGAATTTGATTTCTATAAATCTTATTGCATTGTTCCTAAAGACTATTGCAATTAGATAACTTCTTAAGTACATTGATTATCAAGAATCCCACTTCATAAGCACTACCATTTTCAGGTTCTAAGATTTTTAAAGTGTAATGTTTAATTAGTTTTTCAAAGTTAAACAGTTTCTCATCAATTATTTGTGTAAAGCAATCATTTTAGGCCTAAAATTTATAACTTAAACATTCAAATGTGTTAACAATCAAATTTAATAGTTGACTATTTTAATAAGAAATGAATTCATTATTATATTGTATATATTCTTAATACTCTTCTCTCATTATATGGTCAACAACACTGATATCACTATTTGGATAAAACTTGTGGCATCTTGAAGCAGAAGTAGGGGATGAAATAGGATTGTTAAGTTTTTTAAAATTATTAGAAATCTCTTCAATATTGTCTATTTTTAATGACTTCTTCTTAAAAACTAATTCCTATCCTTATTTTGAGGATTGTCTTATAACTCTGCTTGTATGTACACTACCGCCACTAATTTTTGTACTTGATCTGAGCGATGGTAATTTTGTATCAACTGATTTATTTTCACTTAAAAATGATTTAATATCGACTGGTTTAGTATCTGCCTGATTATTTAAGAAATCTGATTTGAAGAACTGATCACTTTATACACTTCTATGAGTTTATTTGGGTATGCTCTTCTCACTACCTAATTTAGTTGTAACCTGATTAGGAGTGATTGCATCTTCATTTTCAAGTTGATTATTATGGTAAAACTAAATAACATCTTTAAACCTATCGATATCCTATTGGTTTCCATTTAACTCTGAGAGATGTATATTTTCAACGAGTATAATCTTATTGAATTTTCCAGTCATGGCTGTTCCTGAATGTCTCCTCGTATAAATTTAAGTTTAAGCTGCATGCAAGACTCTTTTCTTTTTAATTAAATTTTATTAAATAGTTTTTGCAGGCATCAATGGACCCAGATGTTGATCTAAATTAGAACTCAAATTATAAGTATGCTGCTCTGATGTATTTTCATCTGAAATATGAATAGATTATTTACCATTAATAACCTTTTGGTCATAGATACGTTTGAGAATGTTATATCCTTCTTTTGAAATATGAAATTCTTTTCGATTCACACCCAAGTACTCCTTGTTAATAATGCGGCCAATGATGTATGAGATGAAGCCTTGGCTATTCAAGAAATGCCAAATTTCATCCTTTAATTAGGAGGGGATTCTGCTGTAGGTTGGATCAATGAATCTGATCAAAATGTCAATGACATGTGAATTATCTATTTAGATTCATATTATAATAATATACATATATAATCTAAGAACTAGAAGTGAAGATTGCAATATAGAAAGTAATATATCGTATCTTTAGTGTCATTCTTTAGATAAAATTAAATAAGGGCCACAACATGAGTGATGTTACCAATAGATTAATTGTTCTGAAGAAACCCTGAGATTGATCGAACTACCATATTTTAATTAAATTTACAGATGATTTAGGTGAGATGATTGTTGGCTTCTGTTAACAATTTGTGATTATGCACATCTGTTAGAAAGAGCAAAGTCTTAAACGACCTAATTGTAAACAATTTATCTATTTTGATATTCTTAAATTTTTTGTAATCGTTTTCATCAAATTCAATTGAGTGTTCTGCAAGTAAATCAGTATCAAATATAAGACTAGGTTATGAGAGATAAGGATCTGTAATGAAGTATATCAGATTTTAGAGTCTTTCATTGGATTTGAAATATTCTGCTTATTCAGAATCAAGGATTCGAGGTTTTTCTTGGATAAGGATTTCCTCAATGTTGAGATTATCTACAATCTCATCATTGAGAGATCCAAAGGATTCAGATCTTTACCTGGATACAGCAGGTGATCTCATTGAAGGTGATGAAATAGTATTTTAATGATGCAGCCCTCTTCTGTTCTGACTCTCTTGTAATCCAATGGCAACTGACCTGAAATGTTAATCTTCAGTGTTTTTATTGCTTTCTTCTTGGTACAGTTGCAGAACGGCTAAACATATAATAATGATTACTTGATTCAACCAATTCACAAAACTAACTAAGAGACCTGATTCCATATCCATACTCTTCCTTAACGGCTTCAATCTTATTCATAATGTGCAACACCATCTTCTCTGACTCTGCATGTTTCAAAAATATAATAAAACCATAACAGATGTCATCCAATTCTAAACTATGAAAATATGGCTTAATTGAGTTACCACGCTTCTGCTGCACAATGAAGAACTTATTAAAAATATTCAAGGGAGTAAAATTTCGACGAGCTGATCGTGTTCGATTTAAAGACTGCGTACTCTTCAATGGCCTTACAACAGCCCTTAATCCATTCCACTGACTCTTTGAACACATTAAGTAACTGTCCCAAAATCATATCTATTGCTTCTGGCAACAATGGGTAAACAATTAACAGTAGCTTAATTAACCTGGGATCTTTGATGTAAGTGTGACGATCTGGAAATGGCAAAGAGTTAGTTATTAACTTAAGGGCTGGAAGTAGTTTAGTCACCGTATCATTCGATTTAATGGCTGCTTCCATTTATTCCATTACTTTCATTTTATTATTATAAAAAATACTCATTTTTATTTACTCAATAGATACAAATCAAGAACCACAATTGCTGCCATGCTTTCAACTACTGGCACAGCTCTGCTAACTACACAAGGATCATGACGACCATGAGCCTCTAAAATTATATCTTCTCCTTTGAAATTAGAGGTTTCTTATTCGAGACCTATTGTAGAAACAGGTTTGAATGCCACTTTGAAATAAATATTTTCTCCATTTGTTATGCCTCCCAAAGTACCACCAGCATTATTAGTAATTGGTTTTAAATTTTTGAATCTGTCATTATGAGCACTTCCCCTTTATTTGGTTCCCTCAAAACCTGAACCAAATTCAAAGCCCTTTGTAGCTGGGATACTCATTATAGCATGTGCCAAAACAGCTTGAAATTTATCAAAGCATGGTTCACCTAATCCAATTGGACACCCTTTAATCACACAGGTTACTGTTCCTCCAATAGAATCCTTATCAAGTTTTACTTGTTCAATTAATTTTACCATTTCTAATGCTGATTCTTAATGGGGATTTCTAAATTAATATTTTGCATTAACTTCCTCAATCTAATCTTGAGTTGGTGGATTCAATATCAATTATTGTTAGACTTCCTTAGGGATTTCAATGTTTCCAACAGAAGAAACCCAGGCTGAAATTGATACGTTCATTTAACTTAGGTATTATTAAGCTATGGCCCCTCCACAAACTCTTCCAATAGTTTCCCTTGCAGAGGATCTACCACCTCCACTTTCTGCTCTAATTTCGTATTTCATTTAATATGTAAAATCAGCATGACCTGGACGAGGAATATCATCAAATTATTTATAATCCTATGGTCGCATGTCTTCATTATAGACCATAATCATTATGGGACTGCCTAAAGTTAGATGCTAAGTGTTGAGTCCACTAATTATGATGGCTTTATCCTTCTCATCTCTTTGAGTTGTCAATTTAGTCTATCCAGGTCTTCTTCGATTTAATTAGTATTGCAAGGCATCTTAATCAATTTTAAAGTTGGATGGAAATCCATCAATAACACAACCAACTGCTTTGGAATGAGATTCTCCGAAAGTTGTTACTCTATACTTTTAGCCAAAAGTACTCATAATTATAATTAATTGTAAATATTATAGATTAATATGCTAATCATAATTCATTTTATTTTTTTCCTTTTTTAGTTAATTGAATTTAAGAATGACTATCAAAATCTGAACTGGATACACTTTTGACACTGCTCTCTAGTTTTTAATTCTTTTATGTCTTTTTGGTCTACTTGGATTTAGTACTATTTTCGTTTTTTTTATGAGATTTTTATGAAATAACAATTTCAGAAATCAGATCATCCTATCCTTTAGTAGCTTTCTTTCTATAAGCTCTCTTTTGCTTAATCTAATGATTCGTTTAAGCACTCGAATTTCTAAATAAAATAAAAAATTATACCTATCCTATTACTTTGTCTATGATGACTTTTTGGAAGTCTTACTTTTCTCCTTTTTTCTAGCAAATTTAGTTTTTGATTATTCTTCCGCACTTTTGCTTTACTCTATACTGGATTCATAGCTTTCGCTCACAAACTCCTCCTCTGTTTGTTTTTCAAGTTAGCATTCTGTAGTTCCCATGTATCTAGTGCACAAAGTAGGACTGCAAGTAAACTTTTCTGCATTCAAAACCAAGATAAGTTCTGTTGGTTTATATTTCATAAAGATTTCTGCTTCATCTCCTTCTATACATTTGATACATCTAAATGTTTAATCATCCTTTATTTAGTAGAAGATGAAGATTTCCATTTTGCAAGTACTGCATTACAACACTTCTCTAGAATTGAATCTCTTTTTGCAACTCTTGATTTTTGCAGATTGCTTTATGTAATTCTTTATGTCATCCTCTATAAAATTGTGCAGGTACATTTTCAATTGAGGAGATTTGCGATGAAAATATATATCCAGAAACAAGTTCTTAATCGGTATAACACTTGAGATTTTGTATTTGTCATTAATCAATTGTCTATCATATATTTATTGAAATGTATTCTCTTGATAGACTAGCAAATTCCAAGATGTATTTATGGTATTGCCTAGACTCTTCACCCAATGTAGACATCCAGCTCCCAAAATCACAAGATCTCCTTTTTTTTGTATCGTGTATTTTATGGGAATATTGTTTTCTAAAAAAAAGTCAATCTCCTTGAACCATAAACCTTCTATTTAATATAGATTGGGCATCGCTTCATATACTTTATTTACATATTGAGCATCCACAGTTAACCAAAGACAATCTCCAGGACCATGATTGAAATTTAAAGAGTTTACTGATGAATTTTCCTGATGTCCACCTGTCCAAACTCCTTTGGTCTTTATGTAGATCTATGGAATATTAACTCCCAAACAGAATTGTCTCATGTACACCAATCCATCATATTTCAACAATGATTAGGGCATATACTCATATAACTACCCTGTTTCTTCATCCCAATTATCCATGTCTACATTCACAGCAAATAACACTTTATCCGGTGAATATTCTGTGTGTTTCTAAAAAAACTCAGCTTTGTTTTTCAAATACTTACAATACTCATCAATCCTCATTTAATTAGCTATACAATTTTATTCAACCGTTGGAGTAAAAGTGTCTGTATTTGGATCTTGTATTCGAATGTCCACTATCTAACTCCCATGTCTCTTGGCTATGTCTTCAAAGGAGAAACACTTAGAATTCAATTTATTCACTATATCAGTTGGCAATTGCCACACTGTTACTTGTTCCTTTAACCAAGTTTCCGGTGATTCCACCTAACAGTCTAGTGAATAGGTCTGTTCCACATAGAATGCCTTTTCAAGACAACATCCATTTAACTTAGGATTTTATTTCTCATAATTCAACAGATATTTCTTGAATACATTGAGTTAATTTTTGTATACTTCAGAATCAAATATACTACACTATCTAGAGTAAACCTATCTATTTGAAATAGAATACTTGAACAAATCCCCCTTGAATTTGTACATCCGAATATAAATCTTATGTTTCTTTAGCTTCTAAAATATCAAGTTCTTCTTGACTAGGCTTGAAATGCTCCTTAATAAAGCTTAAATACATTCTCTGAAATATTTAATATAATTTAAGTCTGATATTATTTAAGAGGAACCAATTATCAAACAAATAATTATCTGGCTTTTTTTAATTATAAATAATAATTACAATTCCAAAAACATTAATATGATAGGCCTTCTGCCTATTTTATAGAACTTTAAACCATAAAATTATGATAAATTTTGCATTGAGAACTAGTAGGAATTGATCTAACTTTGACTTAAAGATAATTACATTTAAATTTCTTCAATTTTCTCATTTAAATACGCACTAACTACACTAACTATATGAATTTTTATATTCTTATTATGATTTGATTGTGTTTAAGATTTAAGATATTTTTTATTTACTATTATGTTTTGGACTAACCTATAAATTAATTGTTGGAGATATATTTTATTCATTCTAAGAAATATTATTTTAATCTCTAAATTATATTGAATCGATTCAAGAAATATATTTTATATAGAATATATCTCTTCTTAATCTTATATAATATCTCTTGAATTTTCAATTCAAATAATTAAGTATGACAATAAGATGATAATATTCTAATTACCTTCCTTTCTAAAATGAATTATTCTAAATAGAAATAACACTTCAAATTCATTATAAATAATGTATATATATTTAATCCTAATATCACTTTTTATCGGAAGAAATATATGAAATTGAATGAGTAATTTCAAAACTAATTAAAACTATAATTATCTATAATTTTCATTATAATAATATTATTCATTTTTCATAAATTAAACATATTTTTAGAAAGTAGAAATCCATTATATATGAATAAATGATTTCCCTCCAATATTTAAGTAGCTTAAATAGTAAAAACTTACAATCCAATTATCAAAAGCTCGTACTTAGATGTTATTCAAAGGTTTTAGATAAATTGTTATCAATGTAGAATGGCTCAAATTTATGATCCAGTTTTATAAAATAATACAGATTTATTAATTGTAAATTATAATCGTATTAGTTTATTTTGTATCCTACTTATTAAACATTGTTTTTTAATTAATCATAAGTATTAAATATTAATATTTAGAATTAAACAAAAAAGTATGCTTTGATTTAAAATTGATTTTATTGCAGAAATGTGAGCTAAAGTCAATTAAACAATCCTTATGTTTATCTTTATTAATATTTTGAATTTTAACAAGAGGAACCTTCAATAGGATTGATAATAGTTAAAAGAATCTTCTATGAGAATGTTAACTTAATGTTACCCGGAGCAAAATTTAAGAAAATGAAACTACAATTCAATCTTTTTAGATATAGAGTTGATGAATTGGTAGTTAAAGTCAAATGATTAATCGGTAAGCAAAGTAAATTTTTTTACGAATTCTATCTTATATTATTACTAAATATTTTGTTTAATTAACAGCTTGCCGATACGTTTTATATTAGAAGGGCAAATGTAATATCTTTAAACTAGAAGGAAGGGCTTGGGTGAACATCCTAAATTTCTTGGTCCTATGAAATATTGAATTTTATTATAGTTTGTTGCATATCTTATTTTATATATTTTCATCACATATAACCATGACAAATCTGATAGAGAAATATAAATAATTAAAATAAATTTTGAATGGTGCCAAATGATAAGTAAATTATTTCTCAATTGTAGTTAATTGGAATGTTGTGAAATGGAAGATGATAAATAGTCAGCAAAAGCAACTTCAAAAAAAATACAAAATAGAAAAATATGGTCCTAAAAAGAAGACAAGTTGCTTGAAAGAGCAATTCATGAACTTGGAACTAATTGGAAGGAAGTGGCAAAATATTTATATAATCGAAATCCTTCTTAATGCGCTCAAAGATGGAAGAGAATTAAGCCAGTCTCAGTATGTTTAATTTAAACTAAGCTCAGTAACGCTCTCGACATTCTTGGAGTGCAATCGAAGACGAACAATTGTTAGAATTAGTTAAAATACACAAACGGAATTGGGGAATGATTGCAAGCATCATGCATTGGAGAACAGGGAAGTAAATTAGAGAACGATTTATTAACAAATTGAATCCAGAAATAAGGGCTGAACCATGGTCAAAAGAAGAAGATCTAATTGTCATGGATGCTTATCAAAAATATGGATCAAGATGGACAGAAATATCCAAGTTATTAAACGGGAGACCTGTATAATTTATAACTAAAATTTATTTAGGAAAATATGATAAAAAATAGATTTTATTCCTTTATTAGAAAAGAATATATGAATATTTAAAATCCTTATTACGTTATACCAAATTCATAATAAAAAACTGACACTGATTAATTAAAATCATCCCAATAATTAGATGAAATCCTTTAGCAAGATCCTAATGATAATAGTTAGTCATCTAAAAGCAGTATTATTAAAAGAAGGAAAAACACTAAAGTTCAAAAAAAGAAAATGAAAAAATAAAAAGTAGTCAAAAGAAAGAAAGAGTAAGAACAAAAATTTATTAATAATATTGTTAATGATTAGAATGAACAGGTTTTGAATGAAATTATCTCAGCTGAGAGTTCAGAAGTGTAGGTGAAAGAAGAGGACGACAACGAAATTTAAGTAAATAAAATAGGATTAAGTATATTAAGTTAGAGTGTAAACAATAATCTAATTCAAATTAATAACTAATTAAATTCTCAATAATTGTTTAATGATTCTATAATATCATTATACAATTCTTAAGTCCTTTTCAATTAAACTTCATAATCACAGCAAAATTAATAACATTAATGTATATTGTTTTATTAAATTAGATGCAACAGCTATGCTTTTGAAATAAGAATTTGCAAATTTGATGAAAAGTTAGAGTCTTATGTAATCGTAATTAATGAAAGAAAGTAATCAAATCCAATCCAATCCTTCTAGTTAAGAAACTCGATAATCTTCATTATTGTAACTATCACTATCAAGCATGAGTTTTCTTCAATTTCCTTGTGTATTTAGACAAGAGTCTTTTCCTCAATCAATGTATAATTCATAATAATGAAAGAGAGTCTGAGCCTTTTCACTTATCAAATATATATATTAAATTTTTAATAAAGATCTTTAAAATATAAAAAAACTTATAATGCTTATTATTTTTAATAGCAAGTATAAATATTTCTTTAAATAAAAAATTATTCCTGCACTTAATATTTGATTGAGAATAAAGTGCCTAGCCATCATACTGTAAATAAGAAATTGTATATGGATTATCCTAAACCTGATTGTAGATATTTCTAGCATAATTACAGTTATGAGTCTTGCTAATATTTCTTTACAGATTTTTATTTCAGATGTTCAGAATTGCTTTAAGTTCGTAATCTAACTTATAACTGCAAGATAGTAACAAAAACAAAGGATATAGCGATTTAAAAGTTATTATAGAAGATAACATAACTGTTACGCTGATAATTATTTAAATACTTTATCCCTCTAAAATTCATTACAAAATAATTGCTACTATTGTTCATGAGAAGTGTAAATACTAATTATTTTGTATCTATGCTCTTGTAAATAAATATACAATATATTGATGCTCAATTTGAAAATTAAATTTGATTTAAAATGATTAAATATATTGTTCAAATAATTTAGGATGACTATTTGACTACTCTAGCCAACGTTTATTATAAATTCTATAACTCTTATAAATAGCTAAAATCTTATATTATATTTTACCCTCTTGGAATTGTAGTAATTTCTGCTGTGGGCAGTTGTGAGAAATATGACTGAATTTTAACTATATCTGTTAAGGGGATTTTTTCAATGAATTTAGGTGGAGATGAATTCTTTAAAAACTTATTAAAATTATTTGCATTTTTATTAACATTAAATATATCCTTAGTCTAGAGTGGTTTACTAGTCTCATAAAAATTCTCTTTTTAAGGTTATTAAGAGTATTTATAAAAGCTAATATCTTTAGAATTGTTTAATTGCTTTAATTGAAGATCTAACTTTGTATCCCAACTTCTAAATCTTTCTAAATTAATTGGTGATTAATCTCTTCCTGTTTATCTTGACAAAAGCGCTTAGGATTATCTTTTTGGTTTCAATATATTAGAGAATGAGTTGTCTTATCTACTAAAAGAATCATTTTATTCCTTTTTAAATAACTAATCCACCTTTCTTTATTGCTAATAATAAAACGTAGTTTATGACTAATTCTAATCAATATATTTCTTTTGAGTATTGCTAAGAATAAAAATAATAGTTACAAGATTTCTTCCATATTTAATCCTCCTGGTAGACTTTTCTTTGGAGATGACCTAGCCATATATTTGGCCACATTACCTTCGCTGTAAATAATTTGAAAAAATTACGTATTTTTTCTTTCATGTTTCTTCCAATTAGTTAATAGAATTGGCTTCTTCTCCTATTGTGGAACGAATGGCTCTCTTTAACTAATGTTGTTGCGTATTTCTTTTCGAAAATCAGCCAATTAAGTCTTGTTCACTTAATTAGTTGTTGAAAATGTCTGAAAAGACCCATTTTGCTTTTCATATCTTTATTGTTTAGACTTTTATAATCTCAAATTATCATACTGGTGAAAATAGAGATGGAGATCTCATAACGACTGGATTTTAATATTAATTTAATTTGAATTATAATTCTTACCAACTATAAAACATTTTAGTTTGAAATACTATAATATTATTCAAAGACTCAAGTTGGTTTAGAACTATTAGAATTAGAATTGATAATTTTATTATCATGTTACTAATTGATTAATTATCAATAAATTAATTTACTAACAAAAAAATATAGTATTAACAAAATTGCTTTTTTGTTATTATCACAATTCTCATTAATATAATCCTTAATATGTGTACTACCCAATCTGGGGAGCTAAGCCTATTATTCTCAATTCCAAAGTATCTATATCCTGAATTATTTCTTAATCATCATGTTACAGTTTCTATATTTAATCTTGGAGTATGGCAAACTCCCCAGTTTAAACAACCTCAAATTAATTTATTTTCTTTAATAATAATATCAAAAGCTTACCTATTTTAATTTATGTATTCTCAAACTGATATCATATTCTAAATTAATTTATTCTTTCTTTTATTAATGCTCAATAGTCTGTATCTAATATCTTAATTGGCCTATTGATTCCCTCAATGGTTTCATGTTCGATCTGGAGCTTGCAATTAAATCCTGTTAATAAACTAATCAGTATACTCTGACTTCTCTTATATGTTCATAAGCTGTGGAAATAAATACTTCTTGAGACAACGTGTCCTCATAATGACTAATATTCATCTACAACACTCTTGTTGAATCTGGAAAAGACTCAATTCTTGTTGAATCGTTATTCAATTTATAGCCA
Organism: Paramecium tetraurelia; assembly: GCF_000165425.1. Classification (NCBI taxonomy): domain Eukaryota; phylum Ciliophora; class Oligohymenophorea; order Peniculida; family Parameciidae; genus Paramecium; species Paramecium tetraurelia. The sequence continues at coordinate 268,639 of NW_001799400.1, read as the reverse complement.
CTATATGAAGAAGTACTTATTGATTTTTTCATAAAAATAATAAAAATTAAACCTAATTTTGCAAATTAAGTCTAATCATCAAATAAATAATACCTTAGAAATAACTTCTTTTGAAAAACTAATCACTAAAATATAGATATGACATTCTACTATAAAATCATGAATAATACTAATAAAATTTGATAAATTAAAATTTTTAACATAATTAGTCTTATGCTTTAGATTAAATTATACTTAGATGTTTGATCACTTTTTTATAGATTGAAATATATAATAGGAGAAGATCAAAAATATATATTATTTTCTTTGAAAGAGAATTATCATACACTTATCAAAGATAAAAGAAATAAAGTTCAATATATACTCACTTATCTCTAAAAGGCAATGTGTTTAAAGATATATTTTATTCACAAATTTATTTACAATAAACTAATGAATTTATAAATATAAATAATAGCATTAAATTAACCAATATAAATTTACAATTTATCTAGAAAAACTATTAAAATAAATTAACACTAACCAAATGTTGTAGGAAGATTGGAATTTGAAATTATTCAAAAAATTAATACAATGATTAATGCTTATATTTTTACTTACTAATAACAAGTCAAGAATATTTGGCTCATGATTAAGCAATAAGACTAGAATAACTAGATGTATAATAAATCATTTCCTTATTAATTTTTTACTAATAAAATACAAAAACACAACTTTTTTATATGGATTTTATAATTTAACTAAAATTCATTTATGCAAAATGAGTAAGAAAAATAGAATAATAAAGACAATTTACTATTTCTTAATGATAATATATTATTCTTTTTCAAAAGATGCATAATATATTAATTGTTAAAGAAGTGACATTAGAAAATTCATAATTAAAATAACTATTTTACAATTAATATTATTATTTGTATGAATACTTGATCATCATCTGAAATAAGTCAAGCTTCTGGCTGTAAGACCACCGACTTTAGATTCGTCTTCTTCTTAGTTCACCCAATATTCAGTGAAATCTTTCTTATCTTACTCATTGTTAATGTCGATTCTTCTGAAAACGTGGTAATCATAAGCAACATGATCTTTCTAAGAATGTTTTAATTATAATTATTACCCATTCTTATGGAACTTCAGTTCCTCTCCAAATCCATGCTCCTCTGATTTCCAAATTTGGCTCATCACCATAGACACCATGAATAGCAAAAGAGTATTTTCTGAAATTTTAATCCAATCTTTAATTGATAAATCCTTTCATTAAGTTATTTGTTAAAATAAGTTGTTTGCCTTCATTTTAAGATTTGTTATAGGTGACAATCCATAAAGACCAGCCTTGAACGTCAACTGATGTGAAGAGTTATTAAATATTCTTGGCAATGTCTTTTTCAGCAAAGAAGGCTCTTTTATAGTCATCAATATTGAAGGGAGATGGGGGAAGTAAATCTAAAGGATTCTTCTTCTTTTCTGGAAGTGGTTCATCATCTTCTTAAGCTTTTTATTTTTATGCTTCCTTTGGTTTTTCAGCTTCTTTTGGTTTCTATTCCTTTTACTTTTGTTCTTTTGGTTTTTCATCTTTTGGCTTTTATTCCTTTGGTTTTTCATCTTTTGGTTTTTATTCCTTTGCTTTTTCTTCCTTTGGTTATGCTTCTTATTTTGGTAATGGGAAGGCAACTTTGCATAATCTCACTCTTCCAAAATTCTATATAGATTAGATTAATTTATACTTTTTTGAACTGAGGAAGTTCAGACACAGCTGTGAACCATTTCATTAATGAAGGGTATGATTTTCTGGTCTTCTCATCAATCAATAAAATGAAAAATGGAGCAATTCTTACAATAAGTGTGACATCTGCAATTGTCAATTTATCCCCAACCAAATATGGAGAATTCTTGAAATGACCCTCTAATTATTTTAATTTGTCATTGATGATGTTTTTTGCAGTTTTGAAAGTGTCCTCATTGGCAGGGTAATGTCCCCATAATTGTGGGAATGTAGTCATGAAATTTGGGTCTAATTCATTTATTGTCCAATCAATCCATTGATCAACCTATGACTATTAGAAGGGAGTAGCACTTAAAATAAATCTAAACATCATACCCATATAATCCTGATTCTAATTTTGATCTAGCGAGGTATCTACAGATAGCGTTACTCTCATAAAGGAATCCATCGGTTGTTTCGATGACTGGAATTCTAGCAAATGGGTTTCTAGCTAAATGTTCCTTAGATTCGCATTCATGATATCCAACTTCAACTTACTCAACTGGAATTTGAAGAAGATCTGCTACTAGCTGAACTTGATTGAGTCTGGGATTTGTTGATGGGCCGTATAACTTGATTGACATATTTTAATAAAAGATATTAAATTTAAATCATTTTTTATTAATAAGAATTCTTTCATAAACTTTGTAAATTATTAATAATTTATTCGAATGTAGGCCTCTGATCAGGATTAGGATGCCAACACTAGGCCATTAATGCTTTCATTTCCTATTAGCATTCAAATTAAAGATCAGGTCTTTAATTTTGCTCTGTCACAGCCCTCATGATTTGCATTGGATTGGCAATATTCATATATGGAATCTATCTTGAAAATATTTCATATAAAACAATCTATGATATTATTATTGAATATTACTCCATAGGAATAGACATCAGCTTTGTTTGTGTACATTTCCCCTCGAAAGACTTCAGGAGCCATCCAGTGCTAATTTAATTAATAAACTTACAAATGTTCCAACAACAGCTGTCATCCACTCAGTCTTTTCCAAAGCTGTTCTCGCCAAACCAAAATCTGCAATCTTTATGTTTGAGTCAGCACTAAATGGTTGATCTAACAAAATGCTATCAATTTAATTAGTATTTACTTTAATGATTTCAGATCTCTATGCATAAATCCTAATTTATGAATGTAGGCCATTCCCTCAGCTATAAATAAGCTTAATTTCAATTTCGTTAATTAATCAATATTGGTCTCCCTATTTCTATGAATCAAATCAAAGAGAGAACCACCTGAGCAAAACTCGGTGATTATATATAATTTATTTTAATTGAAAGTAATTCCGATTAAACAAACTAAATTCTAATGATGCCTCACTTTTACCAAAGTAACTATTTCTCTCTTGTATTCTTTCATCTTTTATTCATCCTTTTCATTTATATCAATATCCTTTATTGCTACTATTTAATTTTTGTACTTTCCACGATACACCACTCCAGATCCTCCTGATGCTATTTGCTCATAAAATACTAATTCGTGGTATTATATAATGAAATCACTGATATCGACTTCGCCATCAATTATTTCATTGGCATGTTCCAAAATTTAAGAGTGTATTTTCTATCTAATAGGCGTTAAGTTGAAAGTTGGATTTATAGATTAAGCCAAGTTTTGTGGTACTTATTATTTCATCTCTTATTTTTATTAAGGAAAATTATCATATGACATAGGGATAAGATCCTCCTCATCATCTTCAATTACAATGTTTTATTATTAATTACTCTATTGATGCATTTAAGGTATTTACTGCTGGTATATGTTTTATTAATGCATTTACTATTAAAATCCTTGGGGCTATTATTATTAAGAAATGTTTTATGTCTGCCCTTTCCCTTCTTTTTAATCTTGATTTGCAATTTAAGTAAAATTGATGTCAATTGGTAATAGAAAAGAATTTTGTTATGCCTAATGAGGTTTATCATCAAAGTTAATAAGGTCAAATGGTTCATTGTTCTATGTTATAGGAACTACGTTATCATCATGAACATCAAGTAAATTTGTTACTTCAATTATTTTTGATTTTTCTTGTTATTTTTAATTAAAAATTTGAGATTAAACTTATTATGCTTATTACATTTTTAAGTAATCTTGGAGATTATTATCTTACTACTTATCATCATTTATTTTAAAAATAATTTATGAAAGCATTTATGGGTCAATTTCAGTTTAGATTGATTCTCTTCCTGCTTATTAAATAAATTAATTATTCAATGATGATTGAAGAGATTATTATTATTATTATTATTATTATTATTATTATTATTATTATTATTATTATTATTATTATTATTACTATTGTTACTGCTATTGTTATTATTAATGTTATTGTTTTTATTATTATTATTATTATTATTATTACTATTACGATTATTATTACTATTATTATTGCTATTATGAAAATGCTTATGTAAAATCAACCCAAGGCTAATCATATACTTATTCTTATGATGATTACAAACTTCCTTAATTATTTAAGAATCCAAAATCTGCAAAAAAATCTTGATTATTATTACTATTGAAATTAGACTTTATTTAATTTTAATTTTATGGTTTGTCAAAGTCAGACATAGATAATAGAACTTATTATAATTTTTACACAGTCACTTAATAACTCACTGGCATTTTAATTCCATGTATAGATCTTTAAGGATTGAGTTCAATTTTAGTTTTTCCTTTAAAATACTCAACTGATTAGATATAATTAATAACATCGGGTTGTAAATTAGGCATGAATCTTTTAATTTCTGCAAATTCAGGCAAAGTTGAACATTTTTCGAATAATTTCTTTGTTTTCAAATAGTTTTCCTCGTATCTTTAATCAACGCTTAAAATCCATTCTGTTAATTTATTTGTATCTAAATTATCACTTGTGTTCAAAGTTTCTTTTACAGCAACCCATAAATGAAGCAACATTGACAATAATGAATAGGTTTCATCAACCATTTGCATTATAATCAAAGTCTGAATCCTCCAGAGAGAATTTGGTTAAAATATTTCCGAGAGAAATAGTAAACAATCTGACCAATACTTTAATAAATCATCTATTAGTTTAGATTCAAGCGGTTTCCAAAATCCTCCCCTTTCTAAAGATAAGAATAGAGGAGATAAAGAATAACTTCCTTCAAATAAGTTTTTATTAGCATGACAAATTATTAATTTTTTGTTTATGATTGCAAAATAATTTGCAATAACTTTTACTTCATTTTGAGGATTAATCTTAATTCTTTGTTTATATAGATCAGTCAAAATTTTCATTATGGTCCAAATAGTAGGTAGATTCTTTTATTTTTAATCTTATAAAACATCTGGTGGACCCTTTTTGATATATTGATGTAAAAGAATTGACAATTTCATCATAACTCTTTGATTTTCAGGATGTGGTTATAGTATTTTCTGTTAGATTGCCAGATAAAACTTTGGTATTTTCTCTCTCTTTAACCATGCTTTAAAAACTAAAGATCTTATATCTTCTAATCTTGGAGGGTCATCATCATTGCTTGTACTTTGGATGACCCATGCTTCAGTTTTCTTGCTTAAAGTGAAAAGATAACGTTTGACTTAATCAAAAAAACCAAGTGGAGCTGCCTTCTTCTCAATATAAACATTGTCTACAGAAGCAAAATATTTATTGAGATTAGGAACAGGAATTGGTTAATTCGTTGCTTCTATGAATCTCTAAGGCAATTACCAATTAGTTTGAATTCTTTAGAGTAATTCTTATGCAGTTGGCCTATTCTTTGGATTTACAGAGAAGAGTGATTGAATCAGTTGGATTAATCTAGAGTTAGGTTAAAATTGAGTACTTAGGGGAATATTCATGAGAGTCTGGGATGAAATAATGATTATTGACTGCTGCTAAGCCACTTTCAAAGGGAGGTTTTTAAAAGCAGAACATAAATAACAAAACACCAAGAGCAAAGATGTCTGCACTTTCTGTAATAGGGTAATTTGCATAGAAATCAATATATTCTGGTGCTCTATAAAAAGGGGTCGTGTTTTCTTCAATCTCATCCTTGATTGTATCCCTATTAGTATTGTCAATTTTATAGTATTTTGTTTTGGTGACACTGCCAAAATCACAAAGTTTAAAATAACCTAAAGAATTTAAAAGTACATTTTCCATCTTGACATCCCTATGAACATAACCAAGCTATAAATGTATTCAGGAGTTAATACTTAATGAATTTGTATTAGGGCTTTGACTATGTCTCTTGCCACCATCAATACTAATTGTTCAGGAGGTCTTCTGTTTATCTTGATGATATTTTTTATAATACATAAGTGGTCATTAAATCTATCAGACTTCCCTTCGAACAATTTTCTAAAATCAATATTCCACTTGTTTGTCCTTATAATTGAGTGATGCCAGATTTCTCTAGTTTTACTATCCCCTCTCCTTAAACTTTATTCAAAATATCCATCTCGATTTAGAATGCTTTAAATGCTTTAGGGTTTGACTTGTAGCACACTTTGGCTACAAGATTTTAATGCTGAGTAGCATAAACTGTAGCAAAGTTACCTTCACCTATTTTTTTCTAGAGAGTGTATGTGTCTTTATCTAATTAAATTTTCATTTAATAAATTCATGCATTCAAATATACTAATGATATAACTCCATCGGATGATGCTGCATACGTAGCATTCTCAGTTTACGTTAAAGCCATAATCTACTGCTTTTTATCTATAATAATATGGATCTCATTTTACCTTATCTAAATGGTTTATAATCTACAATTGTTGATAACGTTTCTAAATTTATTATTTTTATTTGTCCATCATTGCAGGCACAAATTAATGAAGTTTGATACTGATTCAGTTTCATAAATTTGATTTCTGTGAAAGGTAACTTAATAATGAATGTATTAAATTACTTCTAGTGTTTTATAGATTTAGTTTTTTCTGATGTCCAAGAAATTGACAGTTCCTTTTTTCTAATTTCCTATCAAAATTGAATTCATGGGAGTAGAAAATAAGATGTCTGTGCCATTGAAATTCTCTTATGCCACAATGTTACGATTAGCTGGCAATAACATATCGTACAAACCAAAATGAGGCTTATTAGTAGAACTATAAATTGAAGCGAAGACTGTTCCCTCATTAATGAATGTTAAATCAGTAGTAGGTCTTAGTTTACTATTAAGTAAAAACAGTGGTGTATTAAGTTTGTTTACTCTATTGAGTTTCCAGATATAGGCACTATTATTAACATCATGTCCAATAAACAATTCACCAGAATTGTTAAACTTAAGAGAATCAATTTAATCTCTCTATTGAGTATTGAATTCAGCTACTACTTGGGATGATTATTTAAATGTCATTACATTAACCATTCCCTTTCCTCCTTGTAAAAATAATGGCAGATGAGGATGAGAAGCCAAACACTGTAAATCCTCTTCTGGAATTTATTTACTGGAACAATTCTAAAACTTCTCCATGAAATCCTTTTCAGTAAAATCTTTATATTCTTCATAAGGATGTGCTCTTGATTTTAAATAAGGTTCTTTCTCCTTATCCAATCCAACCTAGATTCCCAAAGCCGAGGAACTTAGTTTTATAATGTAAGGTTTATTGGTTTAAGATGCTTCTGTCCTTATAGCCTCATCGATTGTTTCTTCTTCTACTAGATTATAGCCATCTAGTGATCTATTTTTGTGTTATAGAGTGTTATAAAATTTCATATGCTTTAGGAATTTGCCATATAATACAAATCCTTCGATTGGATTAGCATTGTTAATACACATACTTTTTATTTGATCAGTCTTTATTTTAAATACTTCAACTCCTTACTTAAAGATTTTATTTTTAAATGAGATTATCGATTACTCATCAAAATTACTTATGGGATATTTAAACCCTTATTTAGTTCTATTGATTGAGATTTCCTCCAGATATTGATCCAATCCAACTTTTTAACAAATTTAAAAGAATTGATTTTGATTGAAGATCTTTTCAAGTTGCTTAAAGTATTGACTTTTAGCAAACGAAGACTCTTTCAGAACCATTCTAAGGTCTTCAATAAAGTTCTATTCTTATGAAAAATCAGAGAGATTCTTTAATAAAGTGATTACCATATCGTTTCTGGTGGTCACATATTATTCAGCCATTGTAAAGATATTACTATAACTAGTTATTGCAATATTGAACATTTCTATTTTAAAGTAACTCTTGGATATAGACAAGAAGTATTTTACAATCAAAGATTGAAATGTGAAATATATAAACTAATTCTAAATATTCTCCTCCCCTGTTGTCTTTTCTTAACTTAGATCTAATTGTTATGAGTCTTCAAGACTGTCAGATCGTTATGAATTTTATTATTCTTATTCTGATGTTGCTGGTTTATGCTTTTACATGTAGTCCTATTCACTAACATTGTACAAATCTTCAGGATAGGCTTCTTATAAAATGTCTACATTTCTATATGCTTTGAATCCTTTGTTGGAATATAGCCTTTTATTTTTAATTGCTGATTTTACTAACTCACAGAAATCATCTCTCAAATTCTCATATCCACAATCTTGTACATGTTGTTTGTATACAGTATTACAAAAAGTCTCCAATTTTCTCAATTATTCAAATGCGTTATCCCATAAGCGTAATTCCAATGCCAAAATCAAAGTCATGAACAATGCCAATAACTTAATGATGTTCAATTTCAATTTGTTGTCAAATTTCTTTTGATAATATTAGGATTATTAAAATAGTTTTAATCCAACATCGATTTCATAGAGACTCTGAACAAATGTCAAATAATATTCTTAACTTTTTTCAGACAAAGGATAATCGAAACATATTCTATACAATAAACTTTAGGTTTCTTGACAGAAGGAAATGAACTCATCCAGTCCTGTCTAATCATAATGAATTGCAAAGGTAAGAAAGCGAGAAGGAGATTTTAATTATCTTAATTTCTTCAATGCAATGTCATATAGTTTTGTTTTGTTGTGATATGTAAAGTTTGCTAAATCATCAAGTTTCTACATTAATTGCACATAATTTGTGAAATGTTCCTAATCTTCAATAGCCTAAACTATGTACATTTCAATCTATAATTCGATTAATTACTCTGATTGTTCTGTTTCTTTATTTAAATCCTATGCAAAAATCATTCCTAATTATGGCATTTAGATGTTGTAATAATATTCTACTGCTTATTACTTGATGAATTCTTAGTTATCATTTATCTTCTTAATTGGAACTTATTCTACAACTTCTTCCTCTTCTGATTCTTCACTTTCATAAAATTGAGAAAAGATATCATCTTCTGCCTTCTTACTCTTCTTTTTATTAGCATCAATGCTTTATTGAATTTCCCTTTTCACGTTTATATTTTCCTTGAGTTTTTCAACCAATAGAATAGCCGATGGATGATAATACGATAACTAAGGAGTAAATGTAGCAGGCCAACTAATGCAGACAGCCTTTCCAAAATTATCATATTCTAAAATATGATGTTCGGGTTCTCTTAATAAAACATTAACACTATCAACGTATCTTCCCAATAGATAGAAACCAATATGCAATAACCAAATATCGTTCATCTCTTCACCGCTTTTGATAAAATAGTCTTAGATCAATTATTCTCCCACTGGTCCACCTTGTGGTTCATAGATCTTTGTTGTTAAGTAAGCCAATTAGATATCCTCCATATATCTAGCCATGACGTTCACTGCATCATTCAAATGTCCTCCTATTAAGAAAAAGGCAGCTGCATCCTAGTATCTTTTTTTAGATACTAAGGCATAAGCATTCTTTGAAGCTGCTGATTTCCATCTAGGTTAAGTGAAATCTTGTTGCAAAAATTCATAGGTTGATTTGTATTCCTTACCAGAGTTAACTTCCTTTTTGAAAAGAGTTGTTATTACACTCTTTTTACCCAAAACTATGAAGTACAATAATGATTAGAACGGGTCTTTAGATTATTTATAAATCTACAATGCAATTTCTTCTAATCTTTATTTAATAAATGACAAATCCATCCATAGTACTGTTGCGTATCTTTTAAGTAAATTCCAAGATAAATCATCAGAACTAGCAATGCATTCTTACCAAAGTGTTTCTTTTTACAATGAATGTAATGCCCAAACTACTTCTTTAGAACTTAATACTCTATTTCTTTTATGGGTTGGTTGATTTCTAAAGATGTGTACATGGAACATAAACATTGCAGCGTAAAAATCTAATGAACGCGAATTATCTTCATAGTATCTTAAGTAATCTAAGATTATGTTAATTTTTAATGGATATTCTTAACAAATCTTTTTAAGGACATCAACTGGATGTAAAGTGTAATCATACGAATCTTTGTCTTGCAATTTCTTCATTTCATAAGTTCGAATTGCATCAACCCATAAAGGTTCTGGTTCAGAAGTCATTTGATATAATTCTAATAAATTTTTATATGGAACCATAAAATGATTTCCCAAGGCACCATGATGTTTAAACTTCAGACATATTAGCTTCAAAATAAATTGTACTAATTATAATTTACCCAGTTGTATTAATTCACTCAGAAAATCGTAATCTTACAATTAAACATTATCTTAATTTTAAATATTATAAATTACTTTATTGATTTATTAATTTGTAGCTTAAAGTGCTTGGCATCCAAAACTTATCTGCTAAACAACGTATTAATGAATTGCCTAACACTTTGACTTTTCTTCCTGTTTTAACTATCAGGCAGTCCTTTATTGTATAAAATCTGTAATTTTGAGGCATAGATTATTTCGACAATCGTTTGCAATAGATTCCTTCCCTATTGTTTAAATATTTTCTAAAGATAATAGTTAAATTGTTTACTATTTAATCGATGACAATTTATAGCTTTAATCACTTTTATCAAATTGAATAGCGAAGGCAGTCAAATAGTTATCCGTTTATAAAAGGAATGCAAAGTTGGTTAATGGTACAACTTACACAATAACTTTGGAAACATCGTAAAGAGCCTTGTCAACTCTGACAAGAAAGGATTGAAGATTGAATCTAACCAAGAATTCTCCTGAGGAGGAATGAAAATCAATTTCATTTTAATGACTCATCACAAAATAAATTGGTTGGATTCCTCTTAATTATCCAACCTCTTTGATATTGTAACTTTTAGAGATCTGAACAATTTACTGCATTTATTCATTAAAGCCCTTTAATTATTTCCCTGTAATGGAAATAAAAGAAAGTTCAGTTGATTGTAATATCTATAATCTTTCATAAGTGAAGTCTAGTTTCCATGTTTTCAATTCTATAACTTAAAAATCTATTTATCCATGGCCATAGACTTCAAATTGTATTTAAATTAAGGCAACCTTTTAAGCTGCTATCACTAATAATTGTAATTCATCTATTTCGTAGTTAATTTTTCTCAGTTCAGTGATTTTATCTCTGTAATCATTTGATAGATGATTATAGAGATTGATATGTACTTCTAATAGTTAATTCTGCTAAAAAGTGAAAGCCAAACAATTTTGAGCATTGGATGAAGTGAGTAGAATAACATCATTTTCCTTTACTTTGTCCCTAGTGATGTACATTTGCTAATCTACTATATACAATCGATTTTACATTTAGATAGATTGGCATTAATTTTCCAGATTTTAGATTGTCCATCTGAAATATGGTATTCCTGACTGATTACACTGTTCAATTTTAATTGTTGTAAACACAAGTAATTCCAATCATTTATAATGGCCACTTGATTCTTGCAGATTGAGAAGTGTATGATATTTTAAAACAGAAACTTTTCACATTAAAACACTTGTTTGGTATCATCCTTCAAGTTAACACATATCTTAATTAAATTCCATAATCTATCAAATCCAATAATTTCTATCTTTTATCCTTCAATTTAATCTACCAGAAGAATCTTCTTGATTTATTTGAAGACGTCACTTTTAGTTTTCTTAATAATCTTAACTGACTCTTCAAGTGAGTAATTTCTAAGAAAATCTAATTTGACCACACTTAATTCGCATTCTTAATGTAACAGTAGATAGTCAACACTCGATTACTCAGTATCCTGGACTCCAAATTAATCTGATTCTAAATAAACATTTTTCCAAGGGTATGGTATTAATCCCTTAAGATAAATGAAACAAAAGGAGGATATTTGATCAAAATGCAAAGTGTGTAGTTTACAGAAATTCTTGCATTAGATCATTTCTTGCCATATTGTTAATTGGTTGCTTTTGGTGAGTGTGACTATAGTATTGGGAGTAGGGAAAGGTGATGGAGCTATTCTAAGCGTTCCTCGAAACTTGTAAGAAATTACTTCATCCTAGTGATCCAACTTCACTCTTTATTATTGTGATAGCACTCCTTCTTGAACCTCTTTGATTGAATTGAAATCCCACACAATTACAGTGTTTTCATGAAGAGTAGTAAAATAACGAACATCTGGAGAGAATTTCACATTTGCTATTTAGTATTCCAATTCCAATGTGTAGATTTCGGTCAGATCGATTAATTCATATTAATCTAATTGTCCAAGTAATTTGTTTTACTTATGAGTCGCTTTCCAAATATGTAGTTTATTTTATGAACATCCAATAATATGTTCATCTGTTTTATAGAACGATATATATACCATCAAAGGAGAAAAATGCATCTCTTATGGGATTCGTGCAATTCTTACTGTAACTCTATTCCCAACCATTGAGTAGAGGCTTATACGCTATCAATTCTCTCTGACAGAACACTACAAACACTCCTTTGCTGGATGTTGCCACAGCCACGATGTCACTCATATAATTCCTAAAAGTCTAAGCACAATCTCATGATGTTAGTACTTGCATATGTTGCAATATTTCTTTGGTGTATATTATTAGCTTCTCTTTCGAATAGGTGAGAATGCACTCGTTCTAAAAATGTGAGACACTTTTTAGTATTTGATACATATTATTATTATTGTATATAATTTAAATTAAATGAAGAAAGCCAAAGGAGGAGACTTTAATTTTGCTTCCAGAGCACAAAAGATAGATAAACTTGAGTTTCCACAATCTAGTGAAGAGCGTTTCATTGTGAAAGCCAACAAAGATGTATCTACGAATAGTTTTTAAATCTTAGGGAGTTGGATTCTAATGGAAGACTTACGATGAGAAATTGTTGGGTAGAAACATAGACAAATAGACTTTCGATAACACTGTGGCTGAAGCTACTCGTATTTGTCGTAACTTGTGGAGAGAAAAATAAAGAGAAGAACATAAAGATCCAACTAAGGCATATTAACCACTCCTTTATGTTTCAGTTTTTTTAATCCTTTTGGCCTTTGTGTTTCTTTTAGTTTTAATCTATGGAAGTAGAGATAAATTAGCATTGCTCTATGTTGCAGTTGCTATTCTTTGTTTAGCTGCATGTATTAATAATATTATCAAAGTGCTTACTTTAATTGTTGTTGCTAAGACTTGGAGTTTAGAACCATAGTTCATGGATCTAGAGAAAGCCCAATTGAATAAGGTGACTGAATACTTAAACAATCAGAATATATCAATTTATCAAGCCAAGGGTTATAAATGGTAAGTTGAACCTAATCTTTATTGGATTGAGTTGGTTGTCATTTGAAAAATATCATTATATCTATATATAATTTATATCTACGATTTTTAGACTCTCAAATTCTTTTATCTTTTTATGATATAAATTACTATACTTATATAATGCATAATCAGTTATATTAATTAATTTAAAATTATTAATTTCTGTTCTAGTATGATCTAGTTTACTTATTAGAATATGTATCAGTAAAATATTTAGCATTTATTTTTATTAGTTTAAAGTAACAATTACTCTTTTACTGATTTAATCACTGTCAGTATATTCTATTATTGCTAGATCTTTAAAAAAAACGTGTTAGAATGATGGAATTATTCATCAATTTTTTAAATTTTATAATTTCTGTGCAATAACGATATATAATTAATTATAAATTCAGCAACATCCATTTGAAGTCGAACTCTATTGTTAAAGTTATGTTTAGTTAATTGCTTATCCTACTCGGACTCCTGGTAGTTCACCCTTCTATTGATTTCTCTAAACGATTTTGAGTACTTATGATGCTGCTTAGGAGAATGTCTGAAATATAAATTAGAAATTACTTCAATAATGTTTAAATTATCCTTTGCACTTGTTTCAATAAACAATAGGTTTTTTTCATTCGCTAGTTACTACCCTTCAGATTTGGAAACTTTACGCCATTTATATTATGTATATTATACTATTTTTCTAAATCAACTTTATTTCCAACCAACACTATCACCATATCCTATGTTCCATGGACTTAACACTCTTTGATCCATTCTCTGACATTTTCGAATGATTCTCTTCTAGTAACATCATATACTAAAATTGCTCCTGCAGCTGATCTATAATACTGTCTCGTGATAGATTTAAAGGTTTCTTAACCTGCAGTATCCCAAATTTATAGTTTGATTTATTTGCCATCCAAATCCAGAACTTTGGCTCCAAATTCCACTCCAACAGTCATCTCATGCTTCACTCTAAATTTCTATTCCAAAAATTAGTACAATATGCATGATTTTCCAACAGCTTCAAATTATCAAATTCTTTTTACCTGTATCACCTATTATGATAAACTTAAAGAGATAATGGTATGACATTAATAATAATATTCAAATTAAATCAATACATTTGCCATAATTCTACAATTTATATAAACCTCTTTAAATCTATAATAAATTATTTCTTTCCATAAATTAGAATCAATTACAAGATAATTCTTACTAACATCAAAATATAATATGAGATAAGTTTATTAGAAGTATAAACTGTTATTTACTATCTGTTAAAGTAGGAAATATATTTTCTTATTAAGAAAAACAAAGCAAAAATGCGATATTAGAGTTTTCAATCCAAGAAATACAAAATTCTATTAACTTACATATGTATTTTTAAATAATCGATTAAAAATACATGAAAAGTGTAATAGAAAAAATACTTTATATTTATAAAAAATTAAACCACTCAAAAGAGAGATTAAAAAGATTTTAGTAGGAGGGAGAAGGATTAATAAAATTAATTATTTGAATTCCTTTACCTCTTACTGTTTGTTCAATTTCTTTCTGCTCCTAAGTTACTGTATTCATAAAATAATTGTTATTGCAACTTAAGTAAATTAATGATAGCATTTATTTGGGCATCATTAAGAGGATTTATGGTAATTTGTGATATCCGTAGTGGAAAGTTTCTTAAATCCCTTTAATTGATTTATAAAGTGGGTAATTTTCTAATTCTTTATGAGATTCAGTAAGTTGAAGCTTGTTCTAGAGAAACAATAGCAAATTCTATAATCAACTATACGGAGATCTGATGGCAACTTGAACATCTGCGAATGTTTACACATGTTGTTTTTAATTTTGAATAGCATAATAATTAATTAAATCTTTATATATGTCGAACGATAACCCAGACGGTCAACCATTGGATATTGAGTACTATGAGACCAATTACCCATACTTGAATGTGAAAAAGAATCTACTGAACAATACATTGTCTAAGTGGAGAAGGGCTATCGCTCCATATAACCCATTTGCTATGCAGCAAATTCCTAATTAGAAGCGTATGGGTATGGGAATTAGAAATGGGAATGGATTTTACTTTCCAGATCCTTACCCTAACAGAGTAAATTGGAGTGTCTTCTTCCCAACCCATTACGATCCTTTGAGTGAATAACACTTTAGCAATCATGGTTGGCAAACAAGAAAGTAATTAGAAATCGTAATTGCTCTAGAGATGCTCCCATGTTTACAGCATTGGCAATTAGAGCTTAAGCACTTCCCCGAGGTTGTGTGAGATAGATCGAGTAATTTAAACGATGCCAGAGTGTAAATGGAGTGACAAAGTGTCAAGAAGAAGCTGACAATATTATATCGATTTGTCCAAAATGGGCTTTGGAAGGATTGAAGGAGAAGAAGAAGCAACTTGATAAGATCGAAGCCATCCAAACACTACAGTATCGTTCTGTGTTGGAGGTGTCTCCCTATAACAAAGTATGGGCAGATCATTGAAACAATAGGGTAGAACAGTCAAAGACGTTTCGGACAAGACTTGGGCTGATGGACACAGAGACAATCTTAGACCCGATACAATGTGGGCAGATGAAAGATACACCAATATTACTCAAGCGGAGATCAATGAAGCCAAAAAGCGTGTTGCTGCTAGGGACAAGTCAAGTGGAAGGTAATACTATGATTTTGAGGGTTTTAGAGTGAAGGAGACAGTTTATCCAGTACATCATCCAGATCTTTCAAGTTCTCATCTGAGCGAAGATAAACCTCTTTATCCATGATTTATTAATATATGCAACGGAAAATATTACATAATAAATATAATAATAATAAAATAAATCTTAGAGGATGGTATGAGTTTAATGCTTAATTAGGGTTTGCTTAATATCATTCGAAAGATTAAGAAGTCAGAAAAGGAATTAAGAATCCTTGTCTTGGGTTTGGATAATGCAGGAAAAACTACTATTTTGAAGGCATTGTCAAATGAAGATATAAATCAGATTGCTCCTACTCACGGCTTTAACATTAAAAATTTGTAACACGAAGGATTTAAACTTAATGTTTGGGATGTGGGAGGTTAGGAGGTAAATCCAAAACTACTTTATAGAAACTTCGAGAATATTGGAGCAACTTCTATGAAAATACAGATGCTTTGGTATTTGTGATTGATTCATCTGATTAAATGCGTTTGGAAGAGGGAGGCAAGGAGTTGGATAAATTGCTTGGAGAGGCTGAACTCAAGAAAGTACCCCTCTTGGTATTTGCAAATAAACAAGACTTGGTGCAAGCCCTTCCTGCTGACGAGGTTAGTATTCCATCTAATTAAGATCTCTGATAGTTTGAAATTAAATAAAATCACAGACAGACAATGGTCTATTGTCGCATGTTCAGCCAAAACTCAAGAAGGTTTACAAGAAGGAATGGAATGGCTCATTAAGACCGTCCAAGACAAATGAATATTAAATATTAAATATATTAGATGAAAACATAGATCGGAGTTTTAATTCATCTTCACAAATTCACCAACATAGATCTCTCCACATAAGGAATCTATCAAATTAGAGTTTCTGTGGTATCACAATCTACCTAAATTCTCTTAGCCGGGAGCTTAGCCATACCTTATTATCAATTCCACTCGCCAAGAAGCCATCTCAGTTAATGAGGTTGACGAAAACCACATCTGTTATCCAGAAAATATACATCATTAATATTTTTATTCTCAAGGATTTTTAATAATATATGAGGATGAAGAAATGCTAACTAATGTTGGTTGCGCATTCCGATTAGAAGAAATTTAATTAAATTCAAATATTCAAATCCAGATGGATTTACTTTTCTTAGATATTAAGTCACTTCCAGATATACATTCTCAAAACTTCACCTAAAATGTAAAGCATTTACATTCCAAAATGAAACCCATATCACATGCCTCATTCTAAGTGCCCAATCCCCATTATTACAATTAAATGTATTATCCTGTCGACTTCGATACCAACCATTTCTGTTCTGTCTAAACTCAGATCTTTACTACTCCCATTAACATATCATTCACTAAAGGATTTGTTGAAGAATAAATCAAACTCCAATTTAATGCCTTCATTAATCAAACTATAAATGTACTCAACATAAATAGAAATTCCCTTCTTGACTAATTATTAAAGATATAATCAGACAAAAAAATCATTCAATTATCTTACAAGGATTAAGAATATAATATTTAGAATCCTGATTTAATAAAGTAGATCAATTAAGTATACTATTCTAACTTATTAGAGTTTTTATGATTTACATCACGATCTCTATGTCCTATGGTGCGAATTAATTTCAATTTTAAAAGACAATTATCTAAATCTCCTTACCCTTTTGTAGTAAGATTATTGTGAACAAATAAAATAAAGATGGATGAATTGCATTTTAAGCTATTCCTCTCAAAATTCAAATATTTCTTCCCATGTTAATCAAGAATTAGCAAAAAATAAAAGACACTCCTTAAAAAATACTGAATTTTAGAGAATTATATATACTGAAGCCATTATTCCATTGAACTCACATCCATTTTTCTTTAGAACCACTTACTAAAGATAGGGATTGTTTTAAATGTCGAATGATTTCAGAGATCACTACGTTGTTTTACTTCATGGTTATTAAGGAACCTCATATGATATGAGATACTGGAGGGCAATTCTGAAAATTCGTTTTTAGGATAAAATAAGGTTGATATTGCCTACAAGTAATGAATTCGTCAACAATAAATCAATTAAATAATAAGCCTAAGATTTAGCCGATGAAATCACTGACTATATCAATCATGAAAGAGTATTTGATTTCAAATTGTCTTTTGTTGGACACTCCTTAGGAGGACTCGTTATTAGAGCAGCTTTGCCTTTGCTAAAGCAATTTTAAATCTAAATGCACTCTTATATAAGTTTGGGCACTCCTCATTGTGGGTATGCTTCATCCAAAAGTTTTATTATTGATACTGGATTAATGATGATATAAAAATGGAATAAATGCAAAACTCTTCAAGAATTGAGTTAAAAGGATAATAAGAATATAGGTTCAACCTACCTTTATTAGTTAAGCACATTTGAGGGATTAGAATGGTTTAATAACGTGGTTATTCTATCATCTCATCAAGATTATTATGTACCTATTCAGTCAGCCTTAATTTAAAGCATTGAGGAAACCAATGACCCAAAGAATCTATTTTACAATCAAATGGTTTCAAATATATAATCCAAATGCAGAAGGATTGATAGATTTGATATTGACTTTTTGATTACAAAAAAGTATATATCTAAAATATATTTAGAAAATTGGATAAGTTGATAGGAAGGGCAGCTCATATAGAATTTATAGACAACTTATTATTCGTTAAGATGTTTGTATACTTATTCGATGAGTTTTTCATCTGAATGGTTAGAAATAATAATTATCCTATTTATTTATCTATATATGTTAGTTAATCATTTTACAATATTTCTATAAAAGATATTTGCATATAAAATATAAAATTCTCAAATTTCGCTTTGATTAAATTAAAAATGAGGTAACTCTACATCAGAATAGCATTCTTCAAGTTCCTTCTCGTAATTTTAATTTTATTTATCCTCAGGTTTTTCCAAAGAACCTAGTATTTCAAATTCATCTGGAGCTTAAGCTTAAGCAAATTGTGCTGGAAATGACTAGTTAGACAATTTCGGTTGAGTTATTGTTACTTATTATTTGGGAGTAGGCTTTTCCATTTGAGATAATTTTTCATCCAGTTTCCCTTATGCTTTTTCCACTGTAAATAACTCTTATGCTTTATCTATCATTTATTTTCTTGATTTCTAAGTTGATCCCTAAGGTTTAAAAGATGGAATAATGCCTTTCTTTTATTATTACTGTTTTTTTTCTTGTTCCGCAGTCTATTTCTCATCAAGTATAACTTCCTAGGCATCATCAACTGAGAAGTCATCAATCAGAATGTCTTTAGAATTATCTTTTTGCTCTTTAACTTCTTCGAACTAAAAAGCTCTTTTAATCGGATGATCATCCTTTAGTACTTCCTTTTAGACTTCAATTATTTCTTAGGATTTATCGGTCTAAGTGATATTGATTGATTTATCCTTATATTATGGATTATCATCATTTTCTTTGGTTGAATTTTAATAAGATTATCTTTTAAGATTTTTAAATTTTTAGTCCTCATTTAAGAATTCTTGCTCTAAAAATGATAATAAAATAGTAGGAGCTGTTGCTTTTAAGAAGTCATAATGGTAATACTCTTGATAAGGTACATTTCCATCAGGTCTGGGTTACCATTGAATTAGAAATAATCCATTTTCTAGTGTAATAGACTTAATTTTATCTCCTTGATCAGATTTCAATGAAAGTAAGGTTTAAT
Source organism: Paramecium tetraurelia (assembly GCF_000165425.1). NCBI lineage: Eukaryota > Ciliophora > Oligohymenophorea > Peniculida > Parameciidae > Paramecium > Paramecium tetraurelia. The sequence goes on along the minus strand of NW_001799400.1, from coordinate 248,951 downwards.
TTTGAACTTATTATTATTTAATTAAATATTTCTCATTCTAAAGTAAACTATTATGTTATTAAATTTATTATTGTTAAGGAATTTGTTATTGTTATTGTAATTATTATTATGTCTATTGAGGTAATGGTAAGATTTGATTGTTATTGACTTTGATATTTTTTTCAATTTGTTTATCTATTTTTTTTTGCCTTTTAAAAATTGGATAATTTTCATCTGATGGTATTGTAGGTAATTTAGCATGATTCTCAAAATTTTACATCTTATTATTATTTTCCCTCATCTTCTACAAAGTTAATTGATCGAATCTGCTACCACAGACAGAAAAATAATTATAATCCTCTATCAATTCTTAATAATTCTCTTTCATATATTTTTCTGTTTCTTGCTTTTATTCATTATTGCTGTATTCAACAAGATATCTAACTCCACCTGCATTAGAAACAAGTTTTTTTAAGATTTTCATAGGTTTAATGTCTGAATCATCTTAAGGGTCGATTAAAATCAATTCACAATCGTTTTTCTTCTGGGACATTTATTTAATATTTTCACATGGTATTATAAATATTATTAATATATATCCATAAAATCCTTGTTTTGTTTTTCAGATGAGAATTGTATAAAATTATCTCCATATCGGATCTTCTTAATTACATATTACATATTCAATAATGCTAACAACATTTTTCTGAAAGTGTTCTACAAATATTCAAATATAATAATAGTTATAGATAAAATAGACTATAGAGGAATATACTTTTGAGGTAGTTACATACAAAAATATCAAATTAAATTGAGGATAAAGATAAATCATAGAATAAATGATAGTTTTTTAATCTTGGTTCATACAAAATAATTAATTATATAATTTGAATTTTAAATTAAACGAAATGTAAGACGACCCAACATTATTTACAACTCTAAAAGGACATAAGGATACTATTACAGCATTGTCATTTCATCCTGGATTGTATATCAATAATTATATAGTAGAAAATCAATAGCATCAAGTGCCAATGATGGTGTAGTGTCTGTGTGGTAATTGAAATAACCAAGGAAGGTTTACAGATTTATGGGTCATAAAGGCTAAGTAAGTGATGTTCAATTCTCTCCAAATGGACTATTGATTGCATCTTGTGCTAAAGATGAGACTATAAGACTTTGGAATAATACAGTTGAAGGAAGTTCAATTTCAATAAAGGCACATTCAGCTCCAGTCAGAAGTGTTCAATTTTCTTGTGATGGTTAATTATTGGTGAGTTCAAGTGATGATAAATCTGTCAAAGTTTGGAGTGTTAATGATCGTAAATTTCAATATGGATTCCAGCATACAAATTGGGTTAGGAGTGCTGTGTTTTCATAAGATGTTAGATTGATAGCATCAGGAGGTGATGATAGAGCAGTTATTATTTGGGATTGTGATTCAAAAAAAGAAGCTTAAAGATATAATGAACACATTGGAGTAGTCTATAAGGTTCAATTCTCACCAGATTCAACAATATTGGGATCCTGTTCTCATGATAAAAAATTGAAATTGTTTGATGTAAGATCAAAGAGAGTTATCTAACATTATGATGCTCATGCAGATTCAGTCTTGGATTTGAAATTTCATCCATCTGGATAGTTTGCTATGACATCTGGAGCTGACAGTAAGGTCAAAGTATGGGATCTAAGAATGGGAAAATTGGCATATACTCTTTATGGTCATAATGGCCAAGCTACTACTTGTGCATTTTCTAATCATGGAGATTATTTTGCTACTGGAGGATCTGATAGTATGATTTTAGTTTGGAATACTAATTGGGTATGCAGTGGTCAGGAATCCTTGGATGAAAAGCCTAAGTAAGTAAAATCGAAACCCATTCAACAGACATAAACATAAGGATAACAACAATCATCATAACAGAAAGAAAATGTTTAATAAACTAATAGTTAATTACCTAAATAAAAGGAAACTGTTCTATATTCAAATGCAGACAATAGTTTACATAAGAAGAGTGAATTCAATTAAAGTGTGTAATTATAGAAGGAGGATGTTCCAGCTGAAGTTATCACTCAATTAGACAATATCAGTGGTTAGTTGGAATTAATTACAAGGTTTTTATCTCATTTAATTTTAGGACTTTATAAGCCCTTGAGTAGAGAGTTTCCAATAATGAATAACAAATTTGCAGACTCAATCTTGCATTGACTAGGGATTTTGAAAGAAGTGAACAAATCTAAAATCAAATCTATGATTTGAAACCCTTAGAAGAACAAGTTTAGGATTAGGATGAAGAAGAAAATATTAATTACATCAAATTTCATCGTGCAGCTAACAATTGATTTAATTTAATTTTAAATATATAATAATTTATTTTAAAATGTCTATTTGGCAAGAGAAATGCGCTCTGGATTTTCACATCTAAGTATATAATATTTAATGAAGTAATAAATAAAATTAGATGCATTAGAAGAACTATAGTAGGAATACAAAAACTATGAAAGACGAATTTCAAAATAAAATTAAAAATATGATTAAAGAAAGAGATATAAAAATAAGAAAAAGAAACATCGTAGTAGCAGTAGTAGTAGTAGTAGTAGTAGTTCATCATCTAGCAGTCCAAGATTTTAGTCAATTACCAGTTCAAGTGAATCTGATAGTTTACTTTCTTTACCTTCTGATTCTAAATAAAAAAAAAAACATGAAAAATTTTAGACTAAAATTTTAGATTTTGTTTTTGATATTAATCCTCCTAGAAGAGATTATTTAATAGAATATGAATTGAATGGATAGAAAAAAATGACTTCAATGAAAAATTTAAATGAAAAAATATCTAAACTAAATATCTAGTCAAAATAGATATAAAATGATGAGGAGAAAAATGAAACCAACGATGACAACTTGAAGTAATGAATAATCAAATACTTGTAGATAGGATTTAAAGGATCAATTGGAACTTGGAGTGAATCGATATTATCAATATAACCCATTTGAATACTGCTTTAGATGCAAGTAATCAGGACATCAGGAAAGATAATGCACTGAATAATAAACCATACAATGCAATTATTGTTTAAGTCAAAAACATGTTGGAGATATTTGTTCTAATGTTTCTTGTTTTAGATGTAATTAAATTGGACACAGAAAAAATGATTGCAGGGTAATATCACTTTATTAACTTATCTAGACATAATTAAAATTGCAATAATGCATAAACTGCGGTAAGAATAGTCATAAAGAGTCAGAATGCGGGATGTTAACTCAACAAATACACAAATTAAAGGATTAGATCGAATGCTTCGTTTGTAGATTGTATGGCCACATAAATTGCTAAAATAACATTATCTGATTTATAGTTTTGAAAGTTTCTAAAATATTTCATCATTCTTTTCTTTCTCAACTTTTAATAACTTCCAATATTTTTGTTAATAACTTTTATGCTGCTCATCAAAAATTATTGATTTATACTAATTTATAATTATTCACAAAATTGAATTAATTAACAAAAAGTTTGTTAAAATCTTGTTTTATAGTATTACTACCTTTATTTTTATAAAGACATCATCAAATATTGATTTGAGATATGTCATTGAATATGAGCTTTAAAAGCTAAAAAAATAATTTAAATTCTCAATAATAAAATTAAAAAAACAAATTATTTACAAATCTTCTTAAATGGTTCTTTTAACGAAATCAGATATTATTAGAAAATGTATATTATGAGTTTAATATTTTTTTAGAAATTCACAAAAAATCCGACCAGGAGATTAAGTAGAAGAAAAAGGTTGATGGTAATAACAAATATAAATATAATAAATATGAGAAAATATAGCAATATAAAACCAATCATTCTCCTCATAATACAAATTAATATCTCCTTAGTAAATTTATTGAGCAGCCGTCTACATCTTTATCTGCTCCCGAAAGTGTACTTGATATCTTGTTATTTTCAATGCCTTGAAAAGGAAACCCATGTTTGAGTGGAATTTTTATATATATATTTTTAATAAGTCAGTTCAACCATTAACGGGGGAAGTCGAGTTGCTTCTCTTGCTTTATCGAAAATTCATGATCATATTTAAAGATTGAAATCAAAATAATGAAAGCTTTCAATCGTCATAAATTAACAACAATCATAATTTCTCATCACAATTCTAGAACACCAACCAACCTTCTCAAATCTAATCAGACCTTCATGCAACATGTCTGTAAATCCATGATTCATATGCATATGAAATTAAAGCACCCATCTGAGTTGCAATTTACAATTAAAATAAAACTCTTGAAATCCCGCGTTCATTATTTCTTAAACTCGGTGATTAATGCAGTTCTTTTATCTTTGTAAATGCATTTATGGAGAAAGCTTCAAGTTATTATTGTAAGTTCTTATTAATTCTTTTACTATGTTTGGATATTTTTAAGGTTAATAACCTGTCAGTCTGCAATAAATGGCTAAAATTCAAAGATATAGCCTCTTTATGTTGATCCTTCTGTTTCAAGAATTCTTAGAAATGAGTTGATTTAAGAAATAATTAATTAGTATTATTTTAGACATTTTTTTGTTTTTTTCAGCTTTCTTTTAATATATAAACCTATGAATATCAGAGAGAATTTGAATATTTCCATTTGTTTATGCATTTATAATAATAGTTTAATAGTTATTATGTGTGTTATTGGAGGGATTTTAAGTTATTGAATATTAGAATGGTTTTGAGAATGGAGTTGTATTAGTTGAAGATATTGATAGTATATAAGTTATTAATTAAATATGAATTATAATTATTATCGAACACAATTCGACAATTAGAATGTGATTCATTCGAATTCGCAGTCAGTTGGCAAGTTAAAGAAGGGAATAGTCTTTCAAAATTACCCTTTTAATCCAGTATAGAGTTATAACTCCAATATGCAAGTGCGTCCATTTACTTCTCAAACTCAGCCTATCAAAAAGCCTTCAACAGCTTAAGTAATTAAAATGAAATAGGAAATAGTCAACTCGTCATGTTCCAAGAGCAGCGACTTCATAAACTCAAAGATAACCAAATATGCTGTTTTCTGAGTAAATAAATAACACTGAAATGGAGACCAAGCAAAGTAAACGATATATGAAAATATACTTCCTTAAAAGTAATGGCTCCTTATAATCAATTTAGCCAATTATCGTACTATTCTTCATAATGTCATGAATAACAAGCTCAAAGCTTTACCACCAGGAGACAGAAGAAGACTGTCAGTTCTTAACATTGTGTAAGACAAATTCAAAGAACTTACAATTTAAGAAATCAATTTGCTTATATGTTAACATGCAGTTTCTGAGAAGTTTTACATTTATTTTTCAGGTTCATATTAATTTATTAAATTTAGATTCTGAGTGGATTCCTTGCAGTAAATGCTGTCAAACTCCCATTTATTTAGTACTCACTCCTTAAGCTTAAAAAACCGATATATTTTGTAGCTAATGTTCTCGAAATCTTACAAATCCTCCAAGATCTGCTGTCTAAAGCAATACCGTTTTACCAAAATATTCTTTTACTCAATATGGACATTCATTACAAGAATAGAAGGAGAGATAAAAGGTGAGTAGAATGATTATTTCTGGAAAGTATAGAAAGGTGAATCTAAAAGAGGTTTATAATGAAGTGTAGGAACCAGTTTAACCGGAAGAGTCATATAATTTAGAGTTCCCTGTAAAAGAAAAATAATAAGAAAGCACAATTTTAGAATTAAAAGACTTAATTAATGAATTATTCTGAAAATAAATAACATCATTAAAATTATTAAATAGTTCCATTTACTAAATCATCAAAATTATACTATTCTTCCTCTTAACGCACTTTATCCTTTTCTAAAAATCGATATTTAATCTCCTCAATAACATTCTGAAATCTAGCTTATAACCTACATTTTAGATGATTAATATCTACTTGTTTTGCTTAACATAGATTTTCGAAGCATTTTGAGACTAAAATATTCTTTCAAGAAGATATACAATCTAATAATCAGATATGAGTATATACTCGTTAAATGTTATTTGGAATTGTAGAGTAAATTTGAATGGCTATGATACTGATGGCCTCAACAAATTAGGATTTATCAAGGAAAATTTAGTCTGAGTATTCTTACCCTTCCTAATTAAGTGATGCTACAGAATAAAATATGGAAGTCAGTTGAGTTTGAGATATTAGAATATTGGAAAGCTCAAAGTCTTAACAAAATTTCAGAAACTCTGATAAATACAAAATTGAACTTTATTATTTAGAATATTCCTAAAAATACCAATCAAAAACTGTTTAGATCATCTCATATAGTTAAATCTAATGTTATAATATGATATTTTTTATACAATTTATTCATCTTGTAGTAAATCAACCAAAACCTAAAGGATTTATTCTTTATTGTCATCAGAAATTTATTTTTCTAAAGGTAGAATGTTTTATTGAATCAACTCATTTATATCCATTCCACATTTCTCAGCTATGATTCCCAAACTAATTTGAAATTATCCAAAGGTCATTTTACCATTTGTCAATTATTTATTTTTTTATTAAGTTTTAATGGATTAAAGACCACATAATTTTGAATAGATCATATCAGAATCAGTTATAGTAATTAAATTGTTCAAAATCCCAGAGTGCAATAATAATTTATTGAATTTTGTATTTTTTAAAGATTAAATGTTGCTAGGTTCTCCACTCTATGCAAAGAACTCAAATAACTTCTTCAATGAAGAAATGTAAGATTAATCTATATCTTATAAATATTTGGATTATTTCATCATAGAAAGATTAACCCTGCTTTCATCCACTTTCTTATTAGTATTTAAAACTTATATGTTTGTGTGACTCACATTATTCTAAGTATTTTAAATCACCTAACTTTATTGAATTAGATTTTCTTATTTATAGATTCCACTTTTTTCTATGTTATAAAACAATCTCACCTTATCACTCTGTGTTCGATTGAGATTTCTTAAATATTAACTAAAACCTTCTGACTATTCAATTTTATCAAGCAATAGTCTAAATTGAGTAAACTCATCTAAATTTGGAACTGTTCTTGATATTATAATCAAACTTTCAACAAAATTATTCAAACTAAATAAGTAATTTCCACTTTCTTATAGATTTAGAGTAGGCTACCTTATTTATATGTTATCAAAAATCAATTGAGCTTAGGATTAATTAATATAATTAGGTAATATTTCGCATTAAGTTAAAAATTACATGAATTTCCATTAGACTTTGTTTATGTTTGTGCTTTAGTCTTCAAAAATAAATTTATGTAAATTGGTTAATTACTATTAGATTGGTTCTACAAACTCTTTAATTTAATTGCCTATTGGTTAGAGTACGAATTGAATTTATTGTCCAAATTCAGTAAAATTTAATATTTTTTAAGATAACTATGAGAGATATTCATTATATAATTTTTGAAATGCTTAGTGAACTTTTTGTTAAGGGTAGAGAATCATAGCTAATTTCGGTATTAAGTTTTAAAATTGTTCAAGTGTGAGACTTTCATTATTTTTTGTTTGCTAGGCATATAGAATATCACAATCTCGATTTGACAATAATTATGGCATTATTTGAGCATCGGACAACATTTTGATAAATTTGTTTGATTTCAAAAACCTAGTATTGTTTCTATTTCCAAAACTTGCATAAAATTTGAAAACTATTCTAATGTTCAACCTGATGTCTTCCATTGCAATGCTTATCTTTTGAGGCGATGCATTTTTACTTTGCTACACAGTTGATTGATGAGTGTTACCGAGGGTTTCGTTTTGTTATTCAGTTATTATTGGCATTCCAACATTTACTTTGATTTTCGAATAAGAGAGTTAGGTGCCTAAATTTAAAGGTTGATTATCCCTTTACAAATATCGATTGAAAGAATCCAATTCATTTTCATCAATATTTTATGTCTTCTTCTAGCGATCCATGATCATTTTGCTTATCATAATCGTTAATAAAAATAAATAATAGTAAATTTAATCAAAACTGTTATTCTATAGACGAATATTCTCTAAATTTTCATTTGTAAGGTCTACCTTGTTAATTGCGATTTGAGTGTAAAATAATTAGAAATCAATGAGTATTAATGAGGTATAGTTAAAATAAAATTTTAAGATAGAATGCAATTATGTCATCTCATAGATAAATTTTAATGTATTATTAATCACTTTTTGATTTATTTTACGATCTTGACCTCCTCAACAAGGAATGCTCTGATGATGCGATTTTTTAATGCTCCAGCACTGAGGACACCTCCATATGGTCTTGAGACTGTTCTTTGTCTTCTAGCAAGTTATTTGAGTTTTGTTGGTCTGATTCTTTTGAGACCATTCAAGACAACACTCAAATTAGAATCTGCACATGTTGATGCACTAGTCTTTTTATTTGGATATTAAGCCACAACATTGCCACCTAGAGTAGATGGATTTAAATACCTGGAGTCTTGACCTTTCTGATCTTATTTGATCTTGTGTTATAGCTGGTTCTTCTACGATATGTGACTCTTACGCCCATGTATTAAAATCTTAATTAAAAATTTTTTTTAATATTTTTATGGAACAAATTACAGAAGAACAAAAACAAGCGATTTCTAAAAAGAACATCTTCATATTTGAACTCATAGGCACATTCTTTTTAGTGTATATAAGTGTATGCAGTCAGTAATACAATTAAATACAATTAGGAATGAAGCATATCAAGTAGCATTGGGATTATTCGGATGCATGCTTGTATTTGGTAGATTGAGTGGAGGCCATTTCAATCCAGCAATAACATTGGCTATGGCATTGGGTGGAGGAATTCCATACGGCACAATGTTCTTCTATTTCCTCCCTTAATTTTTAGGAGCATTTGCTGGGGCTGCATTATCATTTTTGTTATTGAATATGGACAAGGCTCCATATATTGAAGAGTAATTAATTACAATAAATTAGTGAACCTATAAAGGAATTGGCTGCATCATTATTTGGAGAATTGATTGGATCAACAATCTTTTTGATTTTTACTTTAATTTGCTTTGTTAAAGAGACTTAATTATCTGAGAATAGAATAGCCACATTAGTCATGCTATCATGTATATACTATGCTTGCAGAGAGTAAAAATGCTGAATATTTCAATAGATACACAATCACATCTAGCAATAGTTTGCTTAATCCAGCTGCTGCACTGAGTCTGACTGTCTTTGACTGCTTAGCTAAGAGTTGGGATTAGATGATTAATATGTGGATTTATGTGGGGGGACCAATCGGGGCGGCTATTTTGGCAACAATGTTTTATTCACAATTATACCACTCAGTTACGCATAGAAAATGAATTTTATATAATATTATTCATGAACTAAGATGATTTCGAGGTATAATATATCGATGTAGAGATTATAAAAGATCTCAGTTGAAGTCAGCGATCCAAAGGTCTAATCGGGGCTTAACAAGTACACAACTTATTCAGTTCGAGGAATGGATAAGAACGGATAATTTGATGTAATACGTAGGTTTAGTGATTTCCGACTTATTCGCCAATTCCTTATAACAAAATGGCCTGGCTGTTACATTCCCCCACTTCCACCGAGAAAGGCAATTGTAAATATAGAGACTCTAAGACTTTTAGGGAAATATGGACTAGAAGTTCATAGATGATAGAATGCATTCATTATAAGATTGGATGAAGATTATGGCTCAGACCAAATACTTCTGGTATTCTGAGGAGTTCCAGTTATTCATCAAGGCCAATGGGGATATCGAGAAAGTAAATAAAGCACTATGTTTGTAGGCTTTGACATAAGTACCGAAATTGACTTACGATGAAATAATAAACAAATACCAGGAAACCTTCACAGATCTTTCAGGAGTAAGTTTTTGTTTATTGAAAATAGAGGGAAATCAATAGAGAATTAATTCAAAAGATAACAGATTTTCACATGTTTCTTAAAAGAGTAAATCCAATGGTTGAAAATTTTAAATAAATTGCTAAGTATTATATCTAAACATGATAGAAACATAGCTGAGGCAAGACAGAATTTTCAAGAATAAATGTCCACTTTCGTTTAAACTCACTTGGCTGTTTATGAATAGCAAGTCTTATTGGAGTTTAGCGAGAGTTAGGATAAATTGGTAATACAGAACATCAAGAATGACGAGTACCCAGCGTAATTATTAAATAATTACATTAATTTATTGCAATAGAATGAGTTCTAATCATTATACTAAGAAATTAAGAAGGAATCTAAATAAGTGAGGGCATTTTTAGAGACCATGATATAAAGGGAGAAATATGAATAGTAGAAGGTGTTTTATGAATAGAAGTAGAAGGAACTTCAAATTTAATTGTAAGAAGTGCTAGCAGGAAAGTCTTCGATCAAGAATTTGTTTAGTACCACAAAGAAGGAAGATTAAATAGCTAAGTTGTAGGTTCAGATCGATTAGGTATGTAAGGACATTGAAAACATGCAATTTATTTGCGATATACTCACTGTATTATTGGGATATATAGAGATTGACAAATTCAAGGTATGAAATTAGTTTGAATGGTAGTTGGAGAAGCAGTAGAATTATTATAGATTGGCTAAGAGTTTAATCCAATATGAAATTCAATTGAACCAGGCAACCGAAGAGTTTTGGGAGAGAGTCTAATAAAATTATAATTTATTGTGATAAATAAATATTATAATAAAATTATTTATGAAATCATTTTTTTGGTAAATAATATGTGTTAGGTGCATAAAATAGAGGTTTGTTTAATTAATTTAGATTGGGTCTATGATAATAATCAGTCTATCGACTAGGTTTCTGATCGATACTTTTTCTGCCACTCAACTGGAAACTTTGGTTCCCAGTAGGAGTGACTAATGAGCTAGTAATTGGTTGTTTCAGATGATTCAAACTTTAATGAATGCTCATTTTTGATTATTAGAAATTTTATGTACTTGTAACCTAAGAAGAGTATTTACAAGGTGAACTTTAAGGTTGTTAATTATGAACACTATTAACTCTAACAGTTCTAATTTATTTTTCACTGTGTAGAATAAGAGGGATTTATAATTTATTTTTGATCTGTTTTTTTGTGGCTTCCTCCAAACCCTCTCCAAAATATGTTAATTTGGGTGAGATCTCAAATTCTTAATTGACTTCAAAGCCTAATCGAGACATCCATTTTTAATCTCTGCGCATATAGGCTTGTCGTGCAGTATGAATAGTGTCTTTGGTTTCATTTGAAGGGTTAAGGATTGGGGCATATTCGTCTTCCCTTTTGACTCTGAATAATCCAAAGGATTGAATAGGACAATAAGGAATGGCTTAGTAATACGTCAATTCGAATTTAAGAGCATTAGATTGTGACATAGGTTTGATTAATCTGGAAGTTATGTAATCAAAATATGTACATTTCTTTTATCGAATATGGAAACTAGTTTGATTGTAAATCTCTACTTAGACAAAATGTGGTTTTTATAATTGCAACAAAGTTCAAGGGCATAATCGAGAGAACATAAGACTTAACCAATGACTCCATCAGGATTAGCCAAGCTTCCATTTTTGTCTCTTTTGACTAAATCACTATAAGAGATTTCATCATACTCTAAATATGGGATTACAGTTAAATATACCTTTGTATTACAAACCTTAATTGTATTAATTCACTACGATCCCTAGATTTTCATCAACACTACGTTTCTGTACACATTTTGCACTCAAATACAATTGATTTCTTATGAAGGCACCAATCCATAAGGGATCTCCAAATTTGCATAGTACATTTTCTATTGAACATAAGTGAAGGATGGTGATTCCTAAGAATTTCATGGTATCTAAAACAGATTGATTCAAATAAATGTTTCCATTGCCAATGTATTCATCAAATATCTAAGATTCATTGCTAAAGAGAATTTGTCCTTCCATACTAAATAAGGGTAATTTATCTTATTAAATAAAAAAGATCTGATCGTCTTACAAGCCAAAATGATTCTTTTCTTAAAAAAAGCTAGTAATCATTTCGTGATTAATATTGGTGGTCATGATGAATATCAATATTGGTAAACACTTTCCACAACGTTGTTTGATTAAATTCTAAAGACTCCAAATTCGTTCGCAATACAATTGAAACAAACACTTATGTGAAGGCAACTGGATGTCTAACAAACTAATGTTTTGCTGAGCACTCATAACGATTGCCACTAAATAGTGAGGATTGCCGTATACGTTTGCCCTCTGCTATTGTTGCATATCCAATCTCCTCGTCTTTCCCATCAAACTCTAAACATCTGATTGTCTCATATGGTGCCATCTAAATTATCTTTGCCTTGAATTATTGATAAGTCTAATCTCTAAACACAGGTTTACCTAATACAGCTATTTTATATCGTATTTCTATAATTTATTCATAATGCTATTCTACTCTGCTTCACTCAAAGTCTGAATATATTTAAGTAGATATCCCTGACCTGCAGATTAATAATCCTACAAACTTGGTGCTATCTTTTTCATTAAATAAATTTAATATACTATTTACAATTTATTGTTAAATAAATATATTCCAAATACAAAATTCATATAAAATAAGGCAGCCCCCTTTAATTCATCTAATTGTAAGTGAGCTCCTAGGATTCTTCAAAAAATAAGAAGCTCTGCTCTAAATTCTCATCCAAATTCATAATGCATGCTTTATTTCCACATCGATAACAATAATTAGGAACCGACCAAACAGAAACCAATTATTTCTAATCTCTAATCTCTATTTTACATCGAAATAATATTTATATCCTTCCATTACCAACTGATGGGACCTTGCAATCAAACTTAATCCATTAATGTGATTAAATTGTTCTACTACTTTTTTTCCGAATTCATGTCCTGCTCCTCGTTTACTTTCTTCCCATCCATCTGAATCTTACTAAGGATCAGACCATAACAAATCACTCATTGGGCCTTCATCCTCCTTCGCACATCTTCGATCTATTCAGATATCATTATATTTAACCAATCATTCGGATCTAGTCTATCTATTTTATTTATGGAGACAATCCCCCATGCACACAAAAAATCTTTTCATTGACTAATGCACATAATGGTAAGTAATCAAATACTTCACAAAAGTATTACCAAAGGTGTATGTTCCTATATTTCCTTTTCACCTCTTCATATAGTCCATCACATTAAGTTAAAATTCTTGATTCATTATTTCCTCTCAATAAAGTAATATGTTTTGGATATTTTATCTTTAAACAAAGCAAATATTAGAAGGTTTCAACTGAATGATGCCTTATGAAATCAATCAATGCAAATTACCCTCGATTGACATAATCTCCATTAAACACATAGCTCTTTTCTGGTATTTGACCTCCATTCATAAATAGTTCCAACAATTCAAAATATTACCCATGGATACCTCCACATATTGTTACCGGAGCCTTTACTTAGACAACATTTGGCTCCTCTACTAATATTTCCTTGGCCAATTCACAAAGCAAATGAGAGTCTCGCTCACTTAAGCATCTGATATTTCTTAAAGTCTCCAAGTATTTGTCTATGTCCATTTTAATTAATTTCTCCTATGCTTTCGCTTTTTATTTATAATTATCATTTATAATAAATTGAAAATTAAATTACACATTTTCAATTTACACTTTTCCCATCCCAATTGTAATAAAAAAAGAAGAATAACATAAGACCAATTAAAGACTTTTGTTGATTGTACGTTGCATAAATTCAGTCTTTAATTTTCTGATGAACGACCTCAAAAACCTTATAAAAATAATTAAAAATTATGCTCATAGGTTGCTGATAAGTTTATATTATTTAGATATCAGTTATAATCTCTTAAGCTTTTCTTCAATCGATGAGTCTAATTCCATGTTTGGCAAAACATTAAAGTTACTCATGTTCTATGGGATTACAGTGCATAGATAGCAACTATCCATTGATGAATCAGTCTCATTCAAGGTTTCAGTAATTGGAGTTAATTAGTTTAGCTCAATGATACAGTGTTGTGTAGTCTTGCAATATTTTTACATGATGGAATTTAGAAGCTTAATCAAGTATGCATGATTAGGTTCATCATGGAATAAATTGATTTATTGAAAGTAAAATCTAAATTCATAAGGAAGTCCTTGCAAAATTTCATTTGACTTTAAGCATTCTATTTTCTTTTGTCCCATCAACTATTGTGGTAGTGATTCCCATGGTAACGTTCCTTAACTTATTATTAAAATTATACCTTTTATCAACTTAATTAGAAGATAGCCCAAACTTTCTAAGTCATCCTTCTTAGAAGATACACGATTGTTGTGAATATGATATGGCAAAGAGTTTTTATTCAAAAGTTTTTTTTGTTTATCTTATTTTAAATAAGCTTAACCAAAACCAATTAAATGCAATTGCTAATCATGATCGACTGCTTCCTTTGAAAAGACAACATTTTCTGGACAAATGTTGGCATAAATAATTTCTTGTCTATGAATTCCACTTAGAATTCTGAGCAAAGACAATCCTATTGATAAGGCTGATTATAGGGTTAGGGTTCCGAATTTTTGTAAAATTTCTGCAAGGGATTTGGCATAGTAATCGATAGAATAGTAAAACCTCGAATATAGATTATTGATACTTTTCATCTGCACCAAATCCGTGGTTCAGTATTTTGGGCACTCCTTGCACAAATTTCAATAGCTCTAGTATTGTGTATTGATTATGGAGGTACTTTTTATTGCCAACCTCCACTTTTAGTACAATAATTTTGTATTTATCTTTGAAATTGGAGATGTAAACTTTTTCGTATTCGTTTTCATAAATTTCTTTAATAATGTTAAACATCTAAAATGTATCAACATTGCAAATCATTATTTTAAATAGAGAACTTTCTAAATATTTTATAAAATATATGTGATTTATTCGATATATCTAGCTTGTAATAATTTACGAATTAGAATAATCACTCAGAAAATTCTAATTCATAAATATCACATGAAAAATTATCAATATAAACTTTTTGAAAATAAATAACATTAGGATGATACTAATTTAAGGTTTTATATTATTAATTAGTGAGATTAATAAAATTCTTAATTTATTACTCAACAAATGAATGCAACATGGCTGTTAATCAAATTAAAAAGCAAAAATGTTGTGAGATCTAAAAGTGCTCCATTTTTGGAAAATACATAAATTCAAAGAGCGCATTCTTAGGTATGTGGTTCGTCTTAGTTTTTAGTTGCAAGTTTTGAATGATAATTTTATTAAATATTTTACATTGGGATGAATGTATATATTTTTCAGTATTTATCAGCAGAAGTTCAGAAATTGAATAATTAATTAATTAAAATTTACTAAGCAATGAATGACGAGAAATTAGATTGCATTAAGGTGACTCAATAGCATGCGGATAAACTGAAAAGACAGGCATTAGAATTCAAAAAGCTTATCGACAATTTTCAAAAGAGATTTCAATAGGATCAAAACGATCAATTTTATATTATGAGCTTGAAGTATTTAAATTATATAATTCAGGTGGCTAAATCAATGGAAGGAATAAGTTTCATATGAGGAATTGCTGGCTAATAAGAACCCGAACAAATACTTTGGAAAACTCAATCTGGAGCACATAAACATAAATTTAGAGGATAGGGTTGAAAAATGCTTCAAATATCACCCCTTAAAGGATCACCCTTGGAATACATTCATGAAGGAGAATCTCTAAGAAAACGTAGACTATATTATAGTTGATAAGGAGATTTGGCAATTCTTTACAACATATTATCATGGCACCCCAATCGTGAGATTGTCAAATGGATCAGGAATAGAGAAGACAGTCGCAGTCAATTTATTAAAAGTATTTGTTCAAACTATTTTTCGAGTTTAAAACCGTTTTGCTTTACCCAGTAGTAATCAAGTAGATTGCATTCGATAGATTTTACAAATAAACTTTTGATCAAGAATACTTATAAGTGGATAGAAACATGAAATTGAAAGACTATTACAGTTTGCTATCGAAGACTGTTACCACATTTACAGGTAATTTCGCAAAAGACAACAATGTCAGAATTTGGAGATTTCAATCAGATTAGAAGGATATTTTCAAAGCATTCTTTGCAGATGTTTAAAAGCAAGTTGGAGTCTTGGAAACCAATGACGAAATGAGTTTTGATTTCAATGGTGATTATATACACTATTCAATATACGATACTATCGAAGATGTAGGGATATTAGATAATCATTTGATTATTATAGAAGTAACAATAGATGTAATCTAAATAGTTCAAAGATGAAGTTAAACCTTGGTGTATTCGTAATAAAGCAGTTTAAGTAGAAGGAAAGTGTGAGAATTGTTAAATAGTCAAAATTCTTAATCATCCTTGTGTGTGTAGAAAAGTATCCTATTGTTCATAAGATTGCAAATATAAAGATTACAACTATCACAGTATGAGATGTGAGAAGTTTGGATCTGATGATGACACTATCAGAGGTTTGAGTTAACAACCAAATTCTATTGCAGGATTAGCTGGTCTGAGTAATTTAGGAAATACTTGTTTTATGAACAGTGGAACTCAATGTATATCAAACACTGTCCCATTAACAGAGTATTTTTTGAGTAATCAATATTTTGATGAAATTAATATGGATAACCCTATTGGAACTAAAGGTTAATTAGTAAAGAGAGTGGGAGCTCTATTGAAGAAGTTATGGTATGGTGAGAAATAAGTTGTAACTCCAACTAATTATAAAAAAGCTGTGGGTCAATTTTAACCTATGTTCAAAGGATATCATCAACATGATTCATCTGAATTGATCACTTTTGTGTTAGATGGCATTCACGAGGATTTGAATAGAGTAAAAAAGAAACCATATGTCGAAACAAAGGATAGTGATGAAAGAACAGATTTTGTTGTTGCCAAGGAAAGTTGGTCAAATCATTTGGCCAGAAATCAATCTATCATTGTTGATTTGATGTATGGATAATACAAATCTACTTTAAAATGTCCAAGATGTGAAAGGTTATCTATCACATTTGATCCATACTTGATGGTATAATTGGGAATTCCAAGTCAGAAGAAAAGAACCATCTCTTTTAAATACTTTTATTCATTCTTCAATTCAACTTCTAAAATCATCCCATTTGATAAAAACAAGAACATATCATTGAAAGAATATTATCAAGTATTGAGTGAGGAATTGAAAACTAAACCATAAAACTTACTTGGTTATATTGCTAATTAATACACATCTTTTGAATTATTGAAGGAAAGCAAATCTATTATTGAAATACGAAAAAGTGCGAAAAGATAATAACTATGCTTTAGGGCACTAACAGATGAGGAAGCTTAGACATAAAATAAGTTTCCAGTTTAATTTTCTAATAAATATTAAGACTATTAAAAGATGTCGTATTTTTAGAGTGGGTTCTTTATTTTTGAAGGGTCAACCACAAGAAAATAAATGCATTTGAAAATATTCTAATACTTGCAACCATTATTCGCTGAATATCAAAATTTAGATTACGAGAAGAATGTATTCAATAAAGTAACTCTTTTAATGTATTCCTTAGTATTACAGTCTCTTTTATAAATCAAATAGTAATTATTGGAACCCATGTTCTTATTGTTAATCTAAGAATTGCAATGATTGCGAAGTCAAATTTGATGATGAAGTACTTGAGGAAACCAAAAGTAAAGTAACTGCCTCTGATACACAATGCAATTTCGAAGTCATTATTTTATGGAAAGAAAGTCCATTCAAATCTGTTAAAATTTCTGAGATTTTTAATCACTATCGCAATCTTAATAAAATTGAAAGTAATTTCCTATCTAAATGCAATAGCCGAAGAACAAGGATAATCAAAAACTCCACTCCAGAACCATGGTCATTCTAATCAGCATTCTGGCAGTGTCACCTTAGCTGATTGCTTGTAATTCTCTCAATAACCAGAATAATTGAATTCAGAGAATACATGGTACTGTAAAGTTTGTCAGGAACATGTCTAAGCTTTCAAAAGCATGCAAATTTATAAGGTTAATTGAATACTTATCTTAATATAGGCTCCATAAATATTGATATTCACTTTGAAACGATTTAAAGCCTCCAATCGAATGTTTAAGCAAAAGCTGGAATACCTTTGTTGACTTCCCTATCAATGGACTTGATATGACTGATTATTTAATTAACTCCAAGACTCCTCAAGAGTATGAAAATGAAACTGAGGATGACAATGGAGAAAATAACAAATAAAGAGTTCTTTATGATTTATATGCTGTATCAAATCACTTCGGTGGCCTTGGAGGAGGTCATTACACAGCTTATGCTAAAAATAAGGTATTCATTTTCAAATATTCTGTAGCACACTAAAAAATGGTATAATTTTGATGACTCTCATGTTGCTGAAACAAGTGAATCTTAGGTGGTTACAAAAGCAGCCTATGTTCTTTGCTATTAATTGAGAACTGACGAATCTATGAATGTTTAAGGGTAGCATGCTCAAACCATTTAACAAAATGAGTAGTATAATAAATGATACATTATTAAAGGTTTTACACTAGTTTATTCTTCTTATATGATGAATTCTCCTTTTTATATTACATAATTCTTATGAAAATAAATTAAAAATAAAATGATTATTGAAAATGAAGATAGTGATTTGGAAATTATTTCAAAGTATTTTAAAAATGAGGCTGACGAATTTGAAGTTTATGAGGTACTCTCACATTGTAATTTAAAGGCAACAAGATTTCTTAGTTATCACCATAGACAAGATGAAATACTAGAATTAATATCTGATCATTATTCATAATACAAAGAAAAAATTGATACTCTCATGAAGTAAAATGTATGTTCTATTTCAAGCATAGAAGAGGATTCTATTCTTTTTGATATGACAATTGATTTATGGGTTAAATTTAAATAGAAGTCATAATGTCTCAAAGATGTGTTAAAATATTTGGACATAAAGACTCCTGTATAAAATTACATCACAAATATCCTATTAAAGTTAATTAAGGTGGAAGTAGAGAATAGATTATAGATGGTCACTCTATTAGAAATAAAAAGATTTAGACAAGTCATTGTTACATTATCCAATCAATAAGCAATTGAAGATCCTCCTTTATAGCTTTTAGATTTGTTAATTTTGTTGCCAAATTATTAGTAATTTGAAAGAAGATTTTACGAATAGACTCAAATTTACTACAAGGAGTTTATTTTAGATACTAATCCATCATAATCAGTTTAGATTGCAAATATCATATTCTAAGCTGAGAAAAGGCTTTCCAGTAAATTTTAAAATGAGTTTCAATTAAGACTTAATGAATTACTTAAACAACTAATATTCAATCAAGTTAATATGACTGATTTAGATTCATTATACTTTAATACTGAGATTATGCTCCATTATGTTCGATTTGCATAAGAAATAAATGCCCTTCCTAAATTACTATCTGCACTGTATAATTTATTATGATTTTTAGTCGAAAACATATTTATAAAGAAGTAATATGTATTTTACAACAACAACCAACATCAGCCATTGAGAATATGTTAAATTTAGAGAAGACTTGTCAAACTCTTTTCGAGCAATTACCTATGGAACATACTAATGCAACGATCATAACTCATGCTATTGAAGTAATTTATTCGATTATAATTAAGGATGCAGTAAATGAAAATTATGAAAAGTATTCCTTCACTCTTGCTTCTGTAATAAATCTTTAGAACTAGCATTCCATTAAGAAATATAAGCATTTAATAAAATATTTAACAGATAAAGAGAGCTTTTAAAACTATTATGTTAAATTTCTTATCAAACGACTTTTGAAAGAATATAATTAGAATGAGTTAGAATTATTGAATGAACTACAACCATATTGTAATTCTGAATGGATTTCTGAGAGTTTAGAATTCATTAAAAATTCAAAAGAATCTCAGAATCTCACTAATCAATTTTTACAAAAGCTTCGTTAAAAGAAGAGCCCAATCCAATTTCATTTTCATTTGATTCCAAAATCAATTTGGCCCTATCAAATTGAGAATTTAATACTACCTTCACCATTGAATCAGTTCGCAGATAACTTTATTAAGAATTAATCTGAAGATCTATTATTCTAAAAAAAGAAGATAATATTTTAATCTAAATTGAGCAAACTGAATTTAGTAGTCAAAATTGATCATTAATTTGAATTAGAGTTGCCATTGGCTTAAGGTTTGGAGTTGCTTAGATTTAATGCTTAAAAAAGTATTAATCAAATAAGTAACTATAAATTATATAATGGACTTATTGTTAGATCAGAGAATAATACCTTTAAAATTAATTATCAGTATAAACATGCCAATTAAATTATGATTATAAATGAAGAGATTTAAATTGAGATGGAGAAGAATCAATAAATTATCTCGGATTATTTGTATGTTGTTGACGCTGCTATTGTTAAAATCATAAAACAGAACAAAAAGATTAATTCAGAGAGCTTGATTCAAGCGACATTTGATTTAATAAAAAAGGAATATCCTAGATTTATTGATTTGTGTGAATATGATATTATAGAGAAATAGATTGTTAGTTTATTAGAAAAGGAGATGATTAAATAAAGATTTGATGATTTTGAATTATTATGATCAAATTGTTATTAATAATTTAATATAATTACTTCTAAATCTATGATGTAGATCAAAAATAAAGTGCATATTTAAACATAATAATTTAATTATAATTTATAGTAATGTAAGAGATCAAATAAGCCAAGATAGTGACGGAGAATTATAATATAGTAACCACTGTGGAATAAAACTACCTGAGAGTATATATAAATGAAGAAACCTTTTAATAACTCTCAATCGAGTATTTATTAAATTGTCTCAATATTTCAGTCAATAGGTAATTTAGTAATCCTATTTAAGAGTAGTCATCATTATTAAGCATCAAGCTTACTTTTAATTTATACAATAAAATTTGGTATTGGAAATGTTAAGAAAGGCTCCTAAATTACATTCTATTTTTGTTATAGGAAATGAACAGATCGATGAATTTAAAGATAAAAACATTTTTAGAATAGAATCAGTGAAAGAAATAGACAATATCTTGAAAGGTTTGGAGAAGAAGAACAGTTTTGAGAACGAAAGGCTCAACAAATATGGAGTGCCAATAGTTATATAAGAATTACTAAAATACTTCAAGAATAATATGCACCATGAGGGTCTATTTAGGAAGTGTGCAGTAAATAGTGAAATTTAATAATTTATGGAGGAAATAAAGAACTATGATTTTACAAGACTTGAGAATGCAAATCCTCATTTAGTGGCTTGTGTATTAAAATAGTATTTCGGGTAATTGGAGGTTCCTTTGATAAATACAGAATCAATCTTTTCCAAAGATTTGAATGCTATTGGTGTTATTAATGAGTTATCAGAGATAAATGCCAGAGTATTCTTTATGGTTATTTCATTTTTTCAAGAAGTAGCAAAGTTTGAGGAGCAAAACAAGATGAATGTCAAAACATTGGGCATGCTAATTGCACCTTCGATGGTGAAGTTCTCTTCTTAAGGTGATAACCCATTGGAAAAAATTAATAAGACTATTATGTTTCTGTAGAAGTATTTAGAAAACTTCCATAAATTCGTACCCAACTTCCATTATGAGGATCTTTTGGAGAAGGAAGAGACAGATGTTGGGGAAGGACTTGATGGTCGTGATTTGAAGGAGGAGTGGGCAAAAATGAATAAAGTAAAATAACATATAATATGAATGAAAATTATTAAGTGTAATTTTAATTATATTATTTCATGCCACCTAAAACTAGAAGGAATGAGGTTAGTTCACATCAACTCAAAGTAAATGATAACACATAAAACTAATAGGAAGAAGGGAACAAGGCTTTTCTGAATAGTGAATATGATAAAGCACTTACTCTGTACACAAAAGCCATTTGTAAGAATTGTCTTAATAGTTTTTAGAGATTGAAGAAAATCCAATCTATTTCAATAATCGTTCCCAAGCATATTTCTATCTGGATGATTTAGAATTGGCCCTCCAAGACTGCAATAGGGCTTTATAGTTAAATCCTAATTATTCCAAGGCCTTATCAAACAAAGCCTAAATTCTTTATGAGATGGGGTACATCGAAGTATTTCTTTGATCTTATGCAGGATGCTATTTAATGTTTAGAATCCTCAAACCATCACACATCAGAAATTGAGAAATTATTGAATCAATATAAAACATAGGCTCTCTAAGTAAAACTGATATTACTATAAGTCTTCGATTGATTCAGGGGAGCTCGATAAATAGAAGAGACTTTTGGAATGGCTTAAGAGTGGACAAGCCCTATTCCCTAAAATCAAGATTGAATGTTATGCAGAGGATTATAGAGGAGTCAATGCAAGGAAGGCTATAAGTTCAAAAGAAGTCATCCTTTTCGTCCCCAGATCCCATATGATAACTTTAGAAATGGCAAAAGATACACCAGTAGCTAAAAAAATAATTCAATATAGACTTGATTTATTATCACCCAAACACTCATTCCTCTCTACTTTTTTATTGTAAGAGAAGAAAATATAGGATTCCTTTTGGAAACCCTACTTGGATGTACTTCCAAAATCATACTCTAATTTTCCAATCTTTTTCAATGACAGTGATTTGGAATGGCTGAAAGGATCTCCATTTTTAAGTATTATACGCTTGTAACATTTTAGAATAAGTAAAAGATAAGATCACAGATCTAAAAAAAGATTATTGTGATATCTGTTAAGTAGCTCCAGAGTTCCTCTAAAATTCATTTGATGAATTCTGTTGGGCCAGGATGACTGCAAGCAGCAGAATCTTTGGCATCAACATCAAAGGAGTTAAAACTGATGCCTTTGTCCCTTTGGCAGACATGCTTAATCACAAACGTCCTAAACTGACATCTTGGTGTTATTCTGATGAAAGATAAGGGTTTATCATTGAAACAGATGAAAATATTGAAAAAGGTTAAATGATCTTTGACAGTTATGGCAGCAAATGTAATTCTAGATTTTTACTCAATTATGGGTTTGTTGTTGATGATAACAATGCCAATGAAGTAAATGTGATGGTTGAACCTGATGGAACTATTTCCCTCATTCAATTAAAGGAAGGACTTTCACGAGAAACATTATAATTCCCAAAATCCTTTAGATTAGTCATTGATCCAAATGGTATTTTACCTTTTTATCAATTAGATGTCAGCTTCTCTGATTTCATGAGTTTCATTAGATTCATTCTTATTCAAGAGGAAAAGGAATTCGCAAATCTTCTCGGAAAAAATTCTTATATAAAACCTACCAAAATCCACTTTATTAGCATCTAAAATGAATTAGCTACGTGGAATCTTATTGAAAACATATGCATTCGTGCTCTTAATCAATATCCAACAACTCTAGAAGTAAATTCCTTATGTTATTTTAAGTAAGACTTAGAAATACTCAAAATATGTGAACTGACGACCAATCAACGGAATTGTCTCATATTAAGAATGGGTGAAAAAAAAATACTTAACTTTTATAAATAATTCAGTGAAAAAATGAGATAGTTGTTTTCAAATTTTGATTTTTCTGTATGCTATTTTATGCTTATTAATAGGAATTGAAAAAACTGCAACAAATTCAAGAAAACTACCATTACTTTAATTATTTAACCAGGATAAATAATTAGCTAAAAAATCAAACTGAAAATTATAATTATAAATAAATTTCAATTTAATGATAAAAATAAATTATATATTTATAGATAATTTGAAATCATAAATATTATTTCATAAACTTCTCTATTTCAACTCTTAAATCATTTAAATTTGTATCAGTGGTCTTTGGAAACCCTATAGCTGTGCCATTTAATATCAACACATTTTAATTTGGAAAATTTGAATAGAGTGCTGGAATCTAATTTAAACTAGATATCGTATATATGTTTAAACTGAATTTATTATAAAAATAAATACTTTGTTTTTATGTCCTTCAAAATAGTAAGTAATACATCTGTCATGGCATCATTCTAATAGTATAAAATGATTTGCTTTCTATTGTTTTAATTGCTATTAAGGAAATTAAAATAATCTAAGTTGATTTCTTAAATCTTATCAAGATCCTGAGATAAGTAATCAATATTATGTATTCTCTCCTCAGAAGATTATTGGAGAAGATTATTTAATTGTTAATCAATTACCTCGAATCGTTCTACGAATTATATGTCTTTTAGGAAATACTTTTCATACAGTTTGGCCGTTTGTGGAAATAACTATCTTGAATAAGATATAGAATTAAAAATATTAAAGAGAACAAATCTGCTTTAAAATTTGTTTAAGTGAGGCAACAATTCTTCTAATTAATTCGTTGCTGATATCACAAATTCTAATTTGTCCTTATACTTCTCGTAAAGTCTGAAAAATAAAGATATCCTAATATGATTCTAATGAAGATATTAATATTTTATATACATCTAATCTATTTTAATGTTTAGGATCTAATTGTAAACTGACCACTAATTTATCATTTTGGTTTTTATGATTTTGAATTTTTCTTATAAATGCTGCTATATTACACTTTCTACTATTCTTCAAATAGAAGACTCTAGGTAAACTAAATTATTAAAGTTCAAAAGTAAATTGGTTCTTTTATTACTTTCTATCAGTAACTGTATTTGATTCAAGTTTGCTATTTTATTATTTCCATTCATTAAATGATTCATATTTTAAATTGCCCACCTGCTATTTATTTATCAATTGGGGTATTATTTAATTTTTTTCATTGATAATGCAGTTTTAGTATTTTTACAAGATGTCATTTCTAAACAATAGAATATCATCATCTTTTAGATTCAATTCTTGGCATAGTTCTTTATTTTCTATAATGAGGAATTTGGAGTTTTAATCAACTGTTTTTTTATCTAAAAATTAGAAGGATGTTTTCTTAAATAATTTGAGTTTAGAATCTTGGCTATTAGACTTAATGAAAACAGGAGAGTCTAATTAATAATAGCTTTCTAAAATAATTGATTCGAACTATTCCTTTGTTGTAACAGTTTAGTACATATCAATAAATCTCGAAACACGTGTTCTATTGTGATTAATAGGTATTACAAAATTTTATCTATATTATTTTCTTGATAAAAGTTGTGTTTTTTAAAAGGAAAGTAAACATAATCATCTGAATGTGGAGTTTTAAAAAATATATCAATTTTCTAATATTCATCCTCCTCATATATCTTTATATTTTTAACGCTATTGACTAATTTAGTGATAGATTTCAAAGAGGGCCTGGATACAGTGTAAACATGACCTATGTTTGATAAAATGAATTACAATCAATTTATAGTTTATCTGCTATTTATTACAATTTCTTGGCCACTTCAATGGCTTCTTTTTCGCCATACCCTCCATCGAGTTCATCTTTGTAGATGACCAGGAAGAAATAATCTTTGCGATTCCCAAGGACATTTTGAACAAAGTTTGATTAATTCATTTGTCGAACTGGAAGGTGATATGGAATTATGATTTACTTTCACTGGAACAATGAACAGACCTATTTCGATAGGTATGATAGATTAAATAAGGCAAGGTCAAACAACTGATCCTGGTAAACAATTTAGGTAGTGTCAAATTCCTGAGGAGTCTGAGTCGATTCATATAAATAATTAATAATTAAATAAAATGCAGAATTATGCACTTTTGGGAATCACTCTTATATTGGTGGTTGTATACATGCTAATGACTACTATTGAAAAGACAACCTCATACTTCGGGAAAAGATCGTCACTTAATCAAATTGAAGACAAATACGAGTCACTAAGAAAATAGAGGAGAGAAATGCTTGTAAGTTATTATGTTATTTCTTTAGTAACACTATTACTGGGCTTAGTCAAATAATGAGAGAGATAAGGAGAAGAAACTGGAAACTTAAATCTTTAAGATTGATGATGAATTAGAGGAGTTGAAGAATGACTTTGAATCACTTAAAGCTGGCAAGAAAGTTCCTTTGAAGAAAATATGATTTAAATACATTCATAAATCAGACATCATCTCAAAGTTTTTTGTATTATTCAAAAAGTCTAATTATCTATTTATTACATTGAAATATATATATACCTGTATTCGCATCTTATTGTAAT
The DNA here is from genome assembly GCF_000165425.1 of Paramecium tetraurelia. Lineage (NCBI taxonomy): Eukaryota > Ciliophora > Oligohymenophorea > Peniculida > Parameciidae > Paramecium > Paramecium tetraurelia. The sequence goes on along the minus strand of NW_001799400.1, from coordinate 222,871 downwards.
GTCTGGCCATATCGATAGGAGTTATATTTTATTAGTCCATTATGTAAGGATCAGCTCCATTTTAGAGTAACCTAAACTTAAAGTTAATCTTACCATTCCACAAAATCCTAATTGCCCTTTAAAACTGCAACATGAAGAGGAGTGATTCCATCATAATTTTGGGAATTCACATCGTTTGCAGAGTACACAAAATGTGATTGTTTCATCATCATTATTCTGTTCTTTTGGACTGCTTCAAAAAGATAATCTACTTTGATCTTGTTCTATTGTAAGGGCAATCTTAAACTTTAGAAAGTCTTAGGAGTTGGAGTTGAAGTCCCAGTGCTTAGATTGAAACTTCTCTTTTCACTGTTCTTTCGACTATTCTCATCAGTTCTGATATTCCCAAAGTTTATTTAATCTTTAGCAATTGCTTTGCATCTCTCTAATTATTTATTTAGATAAAAAAAGGACACTTATTAATCCTATCCCGTTTCTATTTGATGAACCATATTTTCGCAATTGTCTTTGAACAAATAGTAGATTTACTTTCTTCTTTCTTCAAGCTTTTGCCTTAGTTTCTTTTCTCTAAATAATGACCTCAATTTTCTCTAAATAACTATTGCAGCCCTTATTTCCTTTTAAGTAGGTTAATAATTGGGACTCTTCCAATGTTCTAATTCTGGTTAAGTAGGAGGACCTCCAGAATAAAACTTTTTGAAATTCTTCCTTTATCTCAAGGCAGGATGACTTTTTAATCCAAGTTTAAATTTCTCCTATTCATATTTATTATATTAGGCAGATATGGGATTTATATAAGCTAATTCATTTTCTTCAGCTTCTAACTTTTTGTCTATGAGTAACTTTGTAGAAGGATGAAAAAGATGCCTTTTTATGTTCTATGTAAATTGTCCTCCTATGGTACTCTTAGGCCTAGCCATTGCCTTTAAATACTCTTGTCTCTTATTTTTGACCGAAGCTCCCCTCGGACTCTAAGGCTAAAGTTGTTTTTAACTTTTGAACTATTACTGAGAAGAATAATTGTATTAATTGTCATCCTCACTAAAATCTATGTATTATTTTCTTCTCTCTTTTTCAAGAACATAATCATATAATTTATTGATGAATTGCTTTTCAGTAATTTTACCCATCAAATAATCTTTGAGCTATGTTGCTCCTGGAATTTCACTCGGTATCTTTTCTTCAAATTTACCGGTTCTTTCCATGTGTTTTACAACAGTCTTGCAAACTTTAATATATTTTCTATTTAATTCCATGTTATAGGCATCTATTGATTATTTCAATAAGAGTTGTTCTCTTTTGACTAGTTTCTCCTTAGTCTTTTAGATCTTAACCCTTATGTACGATAATCTAGCCTTCATAGTTGCTGCTTTCATTTCCTCATAGTCGTTTAATATTTATTCAGCTAAGGATAATTCCATATTAAAAAGGAGATCAGGATTAACCTAATTTGCAGCTCTCTAAAAGAAATCCCGATCCAGACAAGCATTTAATAGTTCACTCGTATTTGCTAGAAATTGAAGTTCTTAAGCCGTAAGGAATTCGCCATCTGTGTATTTGTTAAGGATGTGTTCTCTTTATTATTTCTTCTTTTCATTCAAGGTCATTTATTGCAAAATGGGCAGAAATCCTAAATCATTCCAATTCGAACAAGCAATTTCGTTTCTATATAAACTAATACAAATACGTAAATAGTTATTTTGTTTGGCTTCTTTATTTTGTAAAGATTTATTCTTATTAATTATCCCAAGCCACTTCATATAGCGAGTGTTTAGTGCTGTCTTGCTTGTTGGTTTCATCATTCTGCAGATTTGAGTTTTTATTTTGCTTTTCTTTGATTTATTTCAATCTATCTTACCCCAAGGATTTTAGAAAGTGAAACTCATTGGAATGACCATATTTCTCCATGTTTTCGAAGATATTTCGAGTGGTAATGACTTAAACGTTTTTGAGCATGAGAGGCTAGTTCTAAGACTTGAGGGCTAATTATTGATTCTCGTAATCATTCAATTTATCAACTACTATTTATCGTAACTTATTTTTCAATTGTTCATATTTTGTTTTTAATTACAACCATTTGAAATGTCTCTTAGTTTAATTATTTAATTTCTCCTTCTTCATTTGCAAATCAACTTCTTTGCATTTCTATTCTTTTAGAAATATCTTGTCCGACCAATTCTTGAGTAATGTATCAATGGTACTGTTCATTTGGTGCTTAATGTATTCGCTTGCTTAATTAGGATTAATTACTGTCTCTCTTGCGAAGTCTTTAGCTGGTTTAAGTTGGTAGGATTAATGTCAAATGCCTTCAAAATGCTAAAAGAGAGTAAGGAGAAATAAGAACCTCTAACTCATTCGATTTAATGGTTAACTCTAATGTTGCAACAGGTTAGTCATTTATAATCCTTGGACTGCCGTTTATATAAGGATCGTTCCAAATAGAGATGTGGGACTGCTAATTTCAGGATCGCCATTGTCTTCGAATTGCTTGAATTTTTGATCGATTTCTTTATAATTATCATATTCGTATTTGGGATGGGGTGTCTTGATCTTGTTGATTCTTTCCCAAGTCTTAATTGATTTATATTTCTGCATTTTAATAATAATTCAATAAAATTAACACTCAAAAACTAAATGTTGCTAAGACAAAATGAATAGCAATAATATTATAAATTAAATCAATATATTATTCACGAGTTCAATTAGATGATATTAATTAATAAATAAATCAATTAGAAATGGATATCACTTTGACCTTCAAAGATCCTCAGGAAGAACTTAATTATGGACTTTACTCCCACAAGATAGACTTTAATTTATTTAGAAGACTTCTCTACAGTATGTTGCTTGGGTCTTTTTCAGGGTCTATATATTTTCTCATAATTGGGAACTATTTATATATTACCTTGGGTAGCTACATGTTCATTTAGACAATTATAGCAATTTTGCTTTCCAAAAAATCCATTTAATATCTCAATATAGTTGCTCTGGTATATCAGATCGAAATTTAAACACTGTTAGCTACCCTAATTACTTTATTGGACAACTCTTTGCACCGAGGCACCATTATGATAATCACCACTGCTGCATTTCAAATGTCAGTGTGGTAAATTTGATATATAAAACTCTCTAGCTTATCCATAGGTACCAAGTGCACTCTGAAGCTTCTAGTGAGTCTCTATTCAACCTTGATTTAATTAGTACTTAGTTTACTTATTGAAACTGTAAGTCTAGTTTGGATCGGATTCGCATTCTTCTCCCTATTGTTTGCCTTTCAAGTGACATATTACCAAGAATTCGAGAAGAGATAAAAGTACACTCTCCATTAAAATGCCCAAAAAATAAAGGAGAATTTATTGAATCAAATTGAAATTCCCATTCTCAAATGTTTCAGTAACGAAAACGATCTCAAATTGATTTATTCCGAATGTAATAAATGCGCTTAGAATACCCTTAGAATCACTGATCAAAACAGTTTTATCAAATTCACAAGAGAAGTCATCATTTTAGAAGGCAAAACCACTTCAATATTAACAAAATAGTCCTCAACTCTGTAGTTCTCAGGAAAATAGAACCTTGAATAATTGATCCATAGATTTTTTAAAAAACAGGTGGGAGAAGATTCCATACTTCATAAAACCTTTTAGGCTTATAGATGCAGAGTTAAACACTTATCCTAAGAGTATTTGTGCCAACTCATTTTGATACATGAAGATCAACCATTGTGTGTAATATATCTTCAAAAAACTTACGATGATTTTATCATAAAAACCAATGAGAAAATGGTCGTTTTAAATCAATTATTGAAGAGATGCGTCAAAGAGAATTCTCAGAAAATCAGTACTCAATAAGAATGCATATCTCTGTTATATAGAAATTTAAAGTAAAACAATTTGACCGAAATCATAAACAAATTAGCTCAAGAACTCTTTTCGCTCAATATCTTCTTTGCCAATTGCAAAATCTTGTTTAATTCTTAACATTTACACTTCACAACCAAAAAACAACACAATCTAATAGGCCTTATTCAATAGATTGTATTCCATTTCAAACACTCCTTACAATTCAAATCTATTTAAGTATCCATAAGAGCAAAATCTGATATTATGGTGGAAGAAAATGAAATTCTAATTAGACAATTGCTTTACAACGTCATCGAGAATGCCATTCAGTTTGCAAAAGACAAGATAAAGATTGAAATCAATTCAAATTATGACAGCAATATTAATCATTAAATAATTGAAGTTAAATTTGCAAATACTATAGAGTTAAACCTTCAAAAAAATAATAGTGAAAGTAAGTAATTAAGAATGGGACATTTGGTTGTGAATAAGATTCTAAAATTAATAAGCCCCTACTCTTAATTATAAATCTATTAAGATGAAAGTAATTATAGTGTAAAGTTTTATTTGTTTCACCAACTTTGATTTTGTTAAATACAAACTTTATATATATAAAATTTAACATAAATTTTAATTTAAATTAATAACTGATTCAATCATGATGAAAAGAAATAGTTAAAGTCGAGTACCCAAAATTGAAATTTAGACAGAATTATTGTCTATTAAATTAATCTAGCATAATCCAAACATTAATTTTGACAAATATGATTGGTGTCAAAAGTTTTCGGAAATCATACATGCTGATAAATTGAAATCTCATATTGCTATTTCCAATGACAAAGTATCAATTATCAAAGGCAAAAATATATATTCTTGGGGAGTTATCGATAAATCATTCACTTTTAAATAGGAAAAATCAGATATCCTAGATACAATCACGATAGATTCAAGATGTTTCATTTTAGACAAGGATAAAAAGGTTTATAAATCGAATGATAAACAGATACTTTTTAACAATATCAAAGCAATTAGAAACTTTTAAAATGCCTTAATACTCCTTACGGGTGATAATCAATTGTTGGATGAGAAATAAAATAAACTCAAATAAAATATAGAAGATGTTTAAAGTAGTAATGAATTCTTGGGAATTTAAACAAAAAATAATATTACTATTGCTGGTAAGTTTCCTTTTTAATAAATCTTTGAAGTGAAGGCAACCAAAATTTCTTGTGGCTTATAACATGTTATGTGTCTCTCATAAGAAGGATAACTATACATTTGGGGTGAAGGTAAGTCTGGTTAAATTGGCAACGGATCATTGAAGTAGTAATAATGGCCATAGCTTGTTATGACCAATGTCTAAGACATAGCTGCTGGCACAGAATCTTCCACTTTATTAAAAGGTAACAGAATTTACTATTGTGGAACCAATGAATAAATTAACAAATAACATACATTCGTCCCTTATTAATCAGATAACATCTTTATTAGGATCTACTCATGTTGGAGTCAGGTTATGGATGTACAATATGCACATTATGTTGATTTTGATCAAGAACTCTATGAAGAATTGAATAAGATAGTTAAGCAAATAGAAGATGATGATTTATTATTGCCTGACGAAAATCTTACTCGATAAACAAAAGCTATGAGCACTCATGAATCACAAATGATGAAGAAACCACTTCCACCTCAAATATTTGGCTAGTAAACAAAAACCTCTACTAACTCAAGTATAATTAAAAGCAAAAGTAAGACCCCTTAAAAAAAATTGAAATTTTAGTTAGATTGAAATAATTAATATATGTTTTCCATTTATTTATTAATAGATCACATCATTGATTTAAATATTTTAGACAATAATTTAATTTTCCAATTGATTTTGATTTCAGGATCATTGAGTATTTCTTCTTTTGTTATTTTTTCAGCATAGTTGAACAATTAATTTTATTCTTTTTTTAAATCTTACTTAAACATAGGACATTAAGTGAAAATATAAGCTTAAATTTCATTATCTCTTTTTTCTGATCTTTCAGCATAATTTGAACTGCCAATAATTGTCATTGTAGAACCATCCTAAAGTTCAGCCCAAAATCCCTTAGTATGAAATGTCCAACCATTTTTTTTGTATTCAAAAATTGGTTTATTTATAGCCAATTCAAAATTACGATATAATAGTGGAATAAATGACTTAGCCTTTCCAGCCTTATGAAATCCATTTGCTCCTGGACTAGCAGTAACAAACTTAATATCAGTCTTGCAATTATTCACAAAATTAATAATAGTCTTAGTAAAATTCATATATCCAGATGCCCAAGTCACCTCTTACTATAATATAATTTAATACAAGTAAACTAATCTAAATGCTCTAGAATCCTCATAAAAACTAACTTATCTTCATCAGTTTATAAGTATGGGATGTGTAGAGTAATTAGTACTGTGCATTCCTCTCCCTCATCTAACTCTCTTTCTTCATCTTTATAAAGTGCCTTCTCTAACCTGTTAATGATGTTTTGAACATCTCCCTTATTGAAACTCTTATTTAATCTTCACTATGATTTATACTTTATTTACATTAATTTTGCTTATTCTTTTCTCTCTTAAATCTTTTGCTCTACTATTAAATCTTTCTCATAAAATTGTAACATCTCTTCTTAAGATAATTCCTCTTCTTCTTATTCTTATTATGTATCATCATTCTCTTCCTCCTTATTTTAAACTTTAGCTTATTATTATTCTTTATATTCTTCATCATCACTTTTGATTTCGGCTGCTTCTTTGTAACTAAATTTGAAGATCTTCCAAGTTTGATGGAATTCTTTAAAATATTATTATCTTTTAAAAGGTTGAGCTCTTAAAGGATCAAATTTGGAATTAGAATCAAAGTCAACATAATACGCATGTTATAACAATGCAGATTAAGCATCATCTAAATAATCTGCAATCTCATTAGCTTCATGAAATACCATGTATCTATCTTGCCTATTAATAAAGTATTGTTCCTATAAATTAGCTAGACATTTAATTATAAATTACCTCCGGTCAAAATTACTCGATTATCAAAGATATACCACTTCATATGGTGAACATTGAAAATCTCTCTTGATGCAGATTCTTCGAACATATTAGCAAGTTAAGGGAGGAAAGGATGTCTCATTAATCCAAGTTTCATATTTTGGGCGTATAAATTTTGCATTCTCAAATAAAGATAATGATCCAATGGTGTAGTGTGATCTTTCTTATCTCTTCTTGTCCCTCTATAATAGTCCATTAATAATGAAATCCTTAATTATTCAAATCTCCTTTATTGATTAGACAAACTCTCTATTAAAAATTCTTCCATATTTCCATTTCCAATATATAAAGTACTCCATACTATTCTCTTTTAAGCATTCTTTATTCCCTTGTGTAAATTCACATAAAAGTCCACAGGATCTTTAAGTATTTCAATCTATGCTGTGTTTAACTTAAAAAATGGCTTATGAAACTTTAAATTATTTAACAATTAATTCATTAATTATATATTATTTTTATTCTAACATTTGTTCATTCTTAAATAATATTAGCTTCAACACAAATTATAAAACTGCTTAGATGCTCCAAACAATTAAATTTCATTCTCATTTCAATTGACTTCAAAATTGTAAAAATACAAAATTTATTATAGCCCATAATTTTATGGAGGGGTTTGTTAATCTTAGGGTAATCTTGCGTACTTTTAAATATCATATCTTTTAGCATTAACATTCTTAAAGATTATTAAGCTCAGAATTTATCCATAAATTTATATTAAATTAATTTAACTGAGTACAAGCATGGATAACATTGATGCAAGAAAGTACTTCAAGACGGGAAACAGGAAATCTTAATAAGGATGTCGCGAAGGCATTGTGATGAGAACTGAATCCTAAGAAGAAGATTTAAAAGATCTTGAATGCTAACTTCAAAAGAAAATGTGCCTGAATGAAAACGAATGTTTTTTCATTGAAGAAATCCTTTACACTGATCCATATGAACCAGAAGCTTTACTTGATGAGAATATCTGTATTAATCAAGATGTCACTTTCAACCCTCAATTTTATTTAAACAATGAGAATTCAATTATAGGATGATATATTTAATTAAAATCAATGAATTAATCTCACCCATCGAAAAAAAAATTATATTTCCAAGAGCTATGAAGTTAGTTCCAATCAAAATAATCATTTTTATAAGCATGATTTAAATAATCCATTTTTTTCTATCATGTGAAAGAATTTCAAGATTATAAAATATTAGTTACAAAACAAGAGAAACTTAAACATTTTGTTAGAATTCGAATTTCTGATATTCTCAAATGTAATACAATTTAAAATTTCAAATGTTTGAAAGAAAGTTATTTAATGATTTTTAAGAAGAAGTTTATCAATTGCAATCATTATCATTCCCAATCCAGAGATATTCTACCATCATTAACTTTTTTAGGTTTTCATTAAATTTCGATGACATATTTCATTATCGAATTCAATTAAAAAATATTAATATTTCTTAGTCTAAAAATTATGAATTCTATTTTTAATTGATAATGACGAGCTTATAAAATAATCTTTAGAACCAAAAATATAAGTGTCTGAAATAATGAAATGAAAACTCTACAATCTAAAATATTCCTACAATATTCATAATTTCTATTGGCCAAATAGAATGAAGTAATAAAAATATTAATAAATAAAATCCACAGTATCTTATACTTCTTGAGAATACTTAGATTAGAATTACAGATTAACCCAATTGTATTTAGTATGAAACATTTCATTTAATACTGAAATAATTGAATACACACAAATGATTACTAAAATTAAATCAAAAAATTTAGTAAAAGTATGATGAATGTATCTTAACTTCTTATCCTTATTAAATTATAACTTGGTTAAACATTAACTTTAATAAATATCAATCATCTTTTCAAAACAACCCTTAACAAGTGGAAATACAATTTTTACAAACTAAATTATAAAAACTATTCATTTTAATTTATATCACACTTTTTGCACATGATATCATCATTTCAAACTCCTCCTCGTCATTAGATTGTGCTTAAGCCAATACGTTTATTAATATGTCAGATTAGCTAATAAATTCGAATTCTGATAATAAATTAGATATGGAATTTTGAAATCTTGTTTATATTAATAAAAAAGGATTAACTTACCTGCTCGCTCTTCTATTTTTCTCCCTTCTTATTATTTGGATCCATGCTCAAGAAAAATATTGGCTAATTTAGCATATTTTTGTTTTTGATAATATATTTTTTGACAATGGTCTAAAGTAATTCAGCATAAGATGAATATTTAGTCTAATGATATTCCTCAGGAAGATGAGATTCTAACTATAGACAGATCTCTCTTTTGAATTGAGCATTCTAACTTAAAATGCTTTTAATTGTATCATCATAGACTAAGGAGGAAAAGCTGGAGGTAAATTGTATGAATTTAAATTATGATCAAAATATTGAATTTCAGGAAATTGCACAAATAAGTTGAATAATCTTTCATAAGCAACACGATAAAGAATTAATCTATGATAGATATTGTCTAAAGGAAACAACCTCCCTAAAATTGTGATGTATTCTAGAGTTGCACTAAAAAATTGATCACTTATCGTCTGCAACTCCTTGTTACCTTAACTACTTCAGTACTCTGCATACTTAGAGGGGTTTCTGATTTCCTAAAAATTACTGGTTTGCCTCTATATAAGTCTTTAGATTCCACTTAAAACAGAGCAATCTTTTCCAGTTTTGGCAGAACTATTTTTTACATCAAATGAATGTAATTCTAGTCAAATGTTTCAGCCAACTCTTTATTGAACTAATAAAGAGATTATTTAGAATTCTTACCTTAAATGCCGACATTCTAAAAATAAGCGATTCTTCATTGTCAATTAGGAAATTGGCCAAACATTATAGCACTAGTTTACTATAGATTATTTTTCACTAATAAATTTTACTTATCACCAAAAGGTACTCTCAGTTTGATATCTCTAATATAAGGATAAGTTTCATGGGAGTTTAAGTAAATTCTTAATTAAGTTTTTAATTTCATTAAATAAAATATGAATGACGAAAATTTGCCACTTATAGACAAATAAGAAGAAACCCAAGGTTACATTGAATTGCTCCAGTTACATAAATCATTTATTGAAGCTGATCTACCTTTATCAACAATAAGAAGCAAATTCATAAGCAATCCATTCATTGTTCCTATCATTTTTTTAATTCTTATTTCCTTAATGATGATCGCCATGCAATTGACTGGCTATTTCGATGTAACAATTATATTTAATTGATATAATGAGTAATCTCTTTATCATGAATATACGAATAAGAATTATGAAAAATAGCCGAAATTTGCTATTATATTTGTAATTTATTTACTGAAATGAATTCCATAATAAAAATAATATATAAATACATAATTTTTACTTATATATTTCAAATATTAAAGTAATTCAGATTTTCATCATGAGTTGGATAATTCTATCTATTTTCTTCTATATTGAATTATTAATCAAATGTCTTTTTCGCTGTTAAACCATTACATTAAAACTCAAATAGAGTTAAGGATTGATTTAATAAACTATTATATTAATACTTAATCAATATATTTCATGCATTATTATATTATCAGAGATTATTATGTTACCTATTTTAATGGCATTAATACTATATCAGAAATTAAGGTAGTGTTCTCTATAGAAGTAGATAATCAAATTAGTTCTATTTGTTTCAAATCTATTTTTCATTAATCTGGTTATTTACTTTAATTAAAAAAATTTGGTTTTGTTTTTAATTATAAAATCTTGCTAAAAATACGATTAAATAGATGTAATGTAAGAAAGGAGAGAATATATAATTTTGAATTGCCATTAAAAATTTACCAATTATTACAAAATTATGTGTATTTCAATATCATATGATTTTTTAAAGAAACCATAACCTATGAATTGTCACTTTTTTTTGGCAACCATCGTAGACTGCTAACATATCACCTCCTGGTGATATTGCTCCTTCTGTACAATCTAAACTACATTAAATGTATTATTGATAATAATTAAAGCTTAATTCACGCTTTGCTTAAAAGAGCTAAGCTATGTTTTGTGATCCTTCTTTGCTTGGTAATTAGGATTTACATATCAAAAAATGAATTCTATTTCCATATTTCATCGCCATTATGTCCTTCTCTCTATTGTATAACAACGGAAATTTATCATTATCATGTCTTTCTAGCTTGTTATCATTATATTGCTCATCGAATTAAACTTTTCTTAGATTTTCCGGCTTGAAGTTCAATGCAAGTTCATTATTATTTAATATCGATGTATCAAGATTTATTAAAATATTCACATAATTTTGTTTGAACATTTGCCAGACTATACAATCTGATCCATAATAGGAAACTCTTGTTCCAAAAGCATTTCTTTTATATTTGAGGATGAATTGCCAATCATAACTTTTGATATTTCTTTCCCAAATGTAAAAATTATTCTCATAACCTGAAGAGATCAGTCTCTATTTTCTTTTTTCACCATTTTTTATATCACTTAAGGATAGCCAAAAAACCCCTTCCTTAGAGCCATGCTTTAACGCCCCTTGATCATCTGCTGGCATATATTCGATATCGAAATCTATCCAATAGCAATTGGATATTTATTATCCATCTTAATTTGCCTATTAATTTTATGGTATTTATTATCCTACTTAATTTGCCTATTGATTTTATGGTATTTATTATCCTACTTAATTTGCCTATTGATTTAATTGTATTTGTTATCCATCTTAATTTGCCTATTGATTTAATTGTATTTATTATCCTACTTAATTTGCCTATTGATTTAATTGTATTTATTATCCATCTTAATTTGCCTATTGATTTAATTGTATTTATTATCCATCTTAATTTGCCTATTGATTTAATTGTATTTATTATCCATCTTAATTTGCCTATTGATTTTATTGTATTTATTATCCATCTTAATTTGCCTATTGATTTTATGGTTATTATCCATCTTAATTTTCATTCCCTCTAACTTCTTTATCGTAATGTATGATAACTTCAAATTATTTAATTAGACCGTCATAACCACCTGTTAATAAAATTAATTTATTATCATATGCATCTACTTATTAAATACAACTTATTTGACCACTATGAAGATATATAAGATTTTTAAGTTTCTTTTTTGGATTCAAGATTGCGCATAACAATTTTCCTTTCTTAGTTCCAATAAAGAATGGTTAGTTATCCTACTTTGTAATTGGAAAATGAATAGCTGTGATTGTGTCATTATCATTTAAGTGTTCCTAAAAATTAAAATTAGCTTCAATATTGTAGCTTTATTAAGAACCTTGATTAAATGTAACTTTATAGAAATTAACCCCTTTTTCTTATACAACAACAAGTTGATTATTATTCTCTGAATTTTAATATGGATTGAATGCTAAAGTTACGACTCTCAATTATTTGCAATCAATCTTTATTTAACCAGCCACAGCCAGAGACTTTAATATTCATTAATAGATATTTACTTATTATTGATTTTCATGATCATTTTGATTTAAATAATTTGAAATGGACTGGATTGCTCTATCAAAGGTTTATTAATTGCTTTGCAATTAGTTTGACATAAATTTATATTTTTAATAATACAAAAAAAATAAATACTATTTTAGAAGATGAAGTATAATCTCTTAATAGACTTTCATAATTATAGGTATTAGATCTATGAGTTAATTTTGTAAGCAAAGTAAGAAAAGTAATTTGGATGTTTATCTTCTCAAAAGTTTTCTATAGTATCTTACAAAAGAAGATACTAATATATCTATGATATTAAATATTTTCATTAAATTAAACTGTTTTATTGATTCATATAGGATAAAATCTAATAATTAATTTAATTTCAATGGGATCTCTATTATGCTCTAAATCAAATCCTAATCAAAAATAAGATCCTTTAATTATTAATCAATTGCCTTTAAGTTCTATATCATATAATTTATTGTTTGAGATAGAATATAAGGATGATTGTTCAGCTCTAGCATTTAACAAGCAAGGAACACTTTTGGCTACAGCATGTAAATCAGATATTAAGATATGGAAGGTGGATGTAGGAAAATTAATAGATTAGAACATAATTCTGAAAGGACATTCAAATCAAGTAAGATGTTTAGTGTTTAGTAACAAATAAAATTGGCTAATATCTGGAGGAAATGATTAATAAATTCTATGTTGGAAAGAACATGAACAGGATAATAGCTCAAATAATTGGATATGCTCATAGCCATTCAAAATGCATAGAAATTACGTTTACAACTTGATTTTGAATTAAAATGAGGATGAACTAATCTCATGCGGAGCTGATCATTCAATAAAAGTTTGGAAGGCAAATGCATCTGAGAATTCTATACAGTTTCTATATTCGCTAGACTAACATTAGCATTATGTCTATCAAATCAGTTTGAATTCGAGTGAGACCTAATTAGTCTCTTGTAGTATGGATACAGATATAATTATTTGGGAAAGAAAGGATGAAAATTAACACTGGAAATTTAGTACTAAAATAGAAAAATCAATTAAAGACCATGGTCATAGAGTAGGATTTCTTGCTGATTCTCTTATAGCTTGGACATAGTATGAAAAAGGTGACCTACATATTTTTAAATAACAAGATGGAAAATTTATACAAATGCCTTAAATGAAGATCTCTCTTAAATCACAAAATACTCAGGATATTTATATCATGTTTCCTTTAATATTTAACACCCAAAAAAAGGTTATGATTGTACGTCATAATAGATATGTTTCTCTTTTTGAATTAGGTTCAAATGAGCAGTTTAGTATAATAGGAGAACCAATTGATTGCTAAACTGGTGATAATTATGGAACTTTATCTAGAGACGGAAAATATTTGGTGATTTGGAACGATGTCACTAAGTAGTTGAAAGTTTATTAAATATAATATCCTTGATAGGATAATAATTTAATTAATATAAAATTATCTGTTAATTAATTATACAATAAAAATATTAATTATAAGCATTGAGTAAAGGAATAAAAGCAGGATTTATATTGTTCTGTAATATATGTATTTGTGGATTCATGGATTTTCAAATGGGAATGGAGATATAAAATTAATGGGTATAATATTAAATAATGAAAGAATAAATTAATGAAGTATTATTATATATTAATATGCATTATGCTGAGGCATAATTTTAAATAAATGGGGATCAGTTTTAATATTATTTTTGAATTTATCAAATAAAAAATAATGTCTAATCATCCACAAGCTGCATAATAACCACAATAAGCTCCAGCTCCAGTTCCTTAAGCTTAATAGAGACCTGCTGCCCCAGTTTATCCGAATGCTTATTTACCCCCTACTTATTATCCAGCCTCTCCAATTAGATAATCTTATGTAGCTCCAGTTGCTCCTATTCAATATGCACCAGTGGCCTAAGTGCCTGTTGCACCTATAGCTTCTGTTCCTGTTTAACAATTAGCACCTGTCCAAGTATAGCCGGTAGCAGTTGCCCCAGTAGCTCAAGTAAATTTGAATTAAATTTTAGCACCAAACCATAAAAGGTGAATCAAGAATTGAATATATTCCATATCAAAAAGCTGTTGTTGAATATGAGGAATAAGAAATTGTGTCTTATGTTCCAAGAGAAACAAAAGTCACAGATTACTATGCTGTTGAATATTAAACAGAATATATTCCTTAAGTATTCTAAGAAAAATACACAGGTATTAAAAAAGTAAATATAATTCAGAGTACGTCCCAGTTGATAGATATCAAGAGAGAGTGGAATACTATCCAGTTGAAAGATAAGTAGTTCATTAATAGCCAACTCAATATGTTTAATAGGCTGTTTCAGTTGTCCAATAGCCAGTCATCCAATAATCAGTTCAATATGTTCAACAACCAGTCTAATATGTTTAACAACCAGTCTAATATGCTTAACAACCAGTCTAATATGTTCAACAACCAGTCTAATATGCTTAATAACCATTGATTGCATCTAGAGTTGTTCCTTAATTTGTATAACCTTAATATGCTGCAGCTCCTGTGGCTAGAACATCATAACCATAATAATAATAATCCCATTAGCCATAACAAGTGCCATCATAATAACCAAGATCTTAGGCAACCCAACAATAGGCATAACAACAACAATGAAATAACATTATATATATATAGATATATATAAGATATATAAATTTAAATTGAAAGATTCATTGCTCTAATTCTTAGCTAGCTAGATTAGTAGAAGGGGTTTGTTAATATTTAGAATTTCTTTCATATAAGGATAACTATGAAATAGGTATGTCAGCGCTTGAATTGTATTTGAATTTCTTCCGCATTATCTTTTTTAATTAATGTTGATGAAATGACTTCTATAATACATTATTTAGTTTCTTGTAGCTTGGAGTATGGCAAATCTTTGGAGAGTAACACATTTCTGTAAACAAAATAATATCTTCACATTTCTTTTGGTTATCCTAATACTTCTAGCAATAAATGGATTTCTTTTTATCTAATATATCCTTGATGTCCAATTAACAAGATGAATTTCTATAAGATGATTATTGACTTCTAACTGACAAAGGGTTGACCTTGATTTTGATGGTCTACTTTGGAGAAGTTTTGGGACTTTAGATATCTGCAATTTTATCTAGTGTCTCTTCAGGAAATGAAATACGGAATAGTTTTTTTCTCTGATACTCTTTTTTTATTTATTATTTGCATTCTTCTGGGAATTTTTGGAAGAATTCATTTTTATTCATAATCATAAGAGTGGCATGATTTGATATCACTCTAGCACTGTATTCACACACACTATCTTGATTCACAACAATCTCTTCAGCAACAAACTATCCTTTAGTCAAAATACATATCTTAATATTTTTATTCCCAATATATTTTTCTAATAAAATATCACCAGAAGCAATCAAATAAAATACCTTCTATTACATTCCTTCAACAGCCAAAATTGCATTGTGTTAGAATGATTCAACCTACATATACTAATTTAGATACATCAAAACTATAAGCTAATGAATTAGATAGAGCAGTAGAATAGGCATCTTTAACTTCAAATTTAGTGTAGATCAGATTCTTTTTCTCTTTAATAGATTAAACAAATTATTGCTTAACAATATCGAAATCTTCTTTTTTCAAGATTAATAAAAAACAATCTTGAGATACTGCACAAGCTGTGAGTCCTCTTGGAGTGCCTTCAATTATTGCCACTTCTCCAAAACCATCCCCTTAACCTAAAATTCGAACAGTATCTCCGTATTTTTCATTTAAAAGGGACATTTCCTATTAAGATATTAATTGATCCTCTTTGGTCGTGTATTGTGTCAAAGTGCTCATTAATTTATTGGCGAATCTTTTTGAATTTGCTAAACTCTTCATAAAGTTAGGTTTTGAAATTGGTTGTTTATTAAGTTCTTTGAGATTGCTGGAAACTTTCTCTAGAAGTTGTTGCATTGGTTAAGCCGGTTAGACGTGTTGAGGTGTCTGTTGTTGGAAGGTATCAAATTTCTTTGCTCTAAATAGACCAACAGAACCTCTGAATATAATATAAAGTTTATCATTTGATTTATCCCCTTCTTAAAATAACAATGACGCTCCTTTGTGATGCTCCATTTTGAATCTGCCACATAACTTAGCATTATTAATAATAAAGAGATACATTGAGTAGAGTCTCTTTTTGGGTGCCTTTCAGAAATCTTTCGATAAAATAGTTAAAGAATTTGAGTTCTTATAGCTTCATGAGGATGGCTTGGAGATTGCTGTCTTATTTTGGATTGGTATTTAACAATTTGGTTAAAACTAAACTCTAGAATCATAGTGAGTAGATTTTACCTCATTCATTGTTTTAATTTTAATTTACTTGAATGAGTGAATAATTGGATTTGCTTCTCTTTCCAGTTGAAATTGTGGTGTTTTGTGCTTTGGCTTTTGGAATATTCAAGTTAAAGAAGAAATTGCCAAATTTGTTGTTTCCTTGCCAAGGTGTCACTATATTTTTACCTCCTGATGGCGAAGATCTTAAAGAAAGCAAAGATAAGAAAAGTAAGACTTTGGTTCAAATTAAAACAACGCCAAGCCAAGCCTAACACTTTTAATAAGTGCCCTTTGCTAATGACATGGAAATTACGATGTTGTTTATCTATATGCTATTTGCACAATTTGTTATAGTGGAGATGTTGAAAATGATTGGTTCAGCTTTGGGATATTATGTAATTGACAGTGGAATGCTCTTTTATTTTGATGGCATCATTGTCTTGATGATAATAAGTAATCGTATTTAATATGCATAGGGAATATATACAAAGCTGCCACTATCGGAGGTTATGATTCCTAACAAACCAAGATGTCCATTGTAATTTGTATTATCTCAATTGTTATTACAATCTTTATAAATTTGGGATTCAAAGATTTCTTAAACATAAACATGAGACACGAATTTTAAAGATAGGCTGTTCATCTTGAGATTGTACTTAGAACTTTTATTTAACCAGGAGTCTGGTCATTTATGGGATAATTCGGAGACTTATTCGTAATTGTGTTGGCTCTGATGGTTTCGATCATAATATTTTGTATCCTGCCAATTTTAATCAGATTTGGAAATTGTTTCACAGAATTGAAGAATAGCATATCAACAGATAAATCATAATAAAAATTCTTTTATTTGATAGCTGGATAATTGATAGCACACATCATCTATATAGCTTTGTACATTAAACCTTTAATTCAAAATTTGGATTATGTCTTTCATTTTCAATTTTTGGCCATCATTGTAATTGCCATATTACAAATCCTGACATACACATTGGAGATGGACAAACACATGGCTAAGGGATGCGATTGGATTATGATACTCAAAGATTAACCAGAATAATAGGAGTATGTGAAGAAAAGAGTGGAAGGATTGCTAAGAGGGTTTGTTATTGTGGCTTATCAACTACTATCAAAAATAGCTATTCCTATTTTATTATTCATGATCTTGTTATTGAAGAACTCCCAGATACCTGAGACTCATATTAGGTACAATTATTTGCCTGCTAATTATGAACAGAAAGAGATGTATTGTGTTAAGGACAATATTATAATGATGGACTTTTTATTTGAGGAGAAGGATGATCCAGTTGAAGATGGTAAGCATTAATCAATATTGATAGCTAATTTGGATCCATCAAAAATAATCATGAAAAGGATTACTAAATATGGGATTTTCACAAAGTCATTTATTTACACGTTCATAGAATTCATTCTTTTCAATTATTATTTCATTAGCTTCGTGCTATCCATATTTTATATATTCTTCCTCAATAAGACTTAATCAGTGAAGCAAACTCAAAAGAAGAAAAAGCAATGATTATTGATTTATATAAGATTTGATTGATTAAGAGTTCATTCAAGTATAATTCATTTGATTTTCAAAATATAAGTCAGCAATTTAAGTGTTTTCGATTCATTGCTTGGTTTCTAATGCTAGGTTAGTCTTTCCCATTTAAATTATGTTTTTTGACAACCCAAATTGATTTCCACAGCCATGTAAATGTTCAAAGCAATAGCTGATTTTTTGTGATTCAAAAACAATGAAGAAGTTAAGCTAGTCTCAGCTAAATTCCTAATAAAATGAGAATTAAACTTACATACATCTTTGCTTTATTTAATCAGAATATTTACAATTGTAACCTAGCATCTCTCCAATCAACTGTATCCACACCAAAGTGTTATCACTGATGACATTGAAATTTAATCTATTAAGTATTTCCTTTTCCATCTCAATAACATCTTTGGCTTTGATATCCGTGGCTCTTAGTAAAGCTGGCAAGGGAGGAGGGTAGATTTCTTCATATTTCGATGCAATGAAAAGACAGGTTATTGAAATAAGCTCCAATTCTGCGATTTCAGGATTGAGCAGTGAGATCGTTTGATCCATCAAATCAACAGTCTAAAAGAGTGTTTCAGGCTTTAAATTAAAACATCGAACAAGTTTTACTATGTACCTAACCTATATTCAAAATAATAATATACAGTTGTAGCTCTGACAGTATCATTGATTTTAGTGGATCCCATTTAAAAATTTGGTTCTCCCATATTTTTTTCTTTTTCATATAAAAATTCGTATATTTCTTGTTAATACAAACTAACAAGCTAAGGAGAGCCTGATTTATTGAAACCCTCCTTCGTCCAAATTGCATCATTTATTAGATTTTCCTTCCCTCCCATTTCATCAACTATCACATCTTTTTTGCCTTTGAGAATCTTGGATGCTTTGTCTGCTTGATTTTCAAGATTTTTCCCAAAAACTCTAGCTCCTTTCAACTCGTTCATTAATTTGAATTCAAAATTATATAAATATAAATAAGAATAATGTATAAATCATTTCTTTGCAGGTTTCTTTGTATTCTTTTTTGCCTCCTCTTCCAAACGCAATCGTTCCTCCTCCTCCTTTCGTTGCTTCTCCAATTTCTATTAAACAATCTGTTCCTTGATCTAATTAATTTCTTTCGCTAATTCATTATTCTCTATACAGTTATAAAGAATCGCTAACCTTGTTCTAATTACTCGACATCGCTTCTCAATTTTTCGAAGTCCTCATGAGCCCTTGTGTCCTTGTGTATGCTGAAATAATCAATAAGTGCTTGACTGGGAGAATCAGGCTTATTTGGAGCATTCCTCAAAGCCAGAAGAACTAGAAGGACAATTAGAATAAAACCTACATTTAACAATTGCAAGAGTGACATCCTAATTGACCAAGTATTCCCTGAATTCTCTCTCTTTATATTCATTCATCTTGGCTTAACTAAGCAAAGGCTCTTCAACTGTTTTATCTTGATTCATTATATTAAAATTAATAACAAATGATAAATAAGGATAATCCCTCATAGATTGAAGACGAGTTGCATGAACTCTACACTTGGGTCGATAGTGTTCCACTTTCCAGATCGAAAACCAAGATTGGCAAAGATTTTGCAGACGGAGTTCTGATGGCAGAAGTCGTTCATCACTTTCTACCTAAATAAGTCGAATTATAGAATTATAGCGAAGCTACTTCATATTAATCTAAATTATCAAATTGGAACACTCTTAATACAAAAGTAATAACCTCTGATTCCATTTAGGAAGGTTTTCTAGAATCTTGGCTTATAATTGACATAAAATGATATTGAACAGCTTATCTCTGCATAAAATGGAGCCATTGAACGCGTTTTAAAGATTTTGAAACCTAAGATTCTGAACTATTAGGATATAGAAACTGTTGAACCGTAGAAATCATCGGCCACCAACATTTCTATAAATAACAACCAATCCACAATACAGGATTTGGAATAAAAAATAGCAGATTAATAAGATATCATAGCCATTCTAGAACTAAAAATAAACAAACTTCAACAATTAGTTAAGCTTAAAGATAATAAAATATAGGCATTCTCATCAAAACTTTAGGATTTGGGTTTCAGGTTTTGATTTAATTTATATAATTATATATGAACATTAATTACTTATATTAATAAATTGAAGACTAGTATTTATAGTTCCAGAAGATCACTAGAGTTATTAAAACACTTATGAAGGAAGTAAGCATGATTCCTAAAACAATAATGAATAATAATTCTAAAGTAGAATTATGAAATGAATAATGGAATATGAATACATAAAATAAAAAATTGAAGAGAAAAACCTTCCATAAAAGAAAGCAATAAGATTGATATATTATAATATGATAACAACAGAAGAACCAAGGATAAAATTAACTTTGATTTAGATCAAGTTTAATATTTAGAGTAATCAAATTATATTTCAACAATTCTAATTTAATTGCGATCTCATAAAGATTACCAGAAATTAGATATTTATTATTAATTTTTTACTTTTAATGAAGGTTAACTAAATTTTCAACACTTATGTACATTATATTTTTCAATAAATGAAATATCACTAACTGAATCTATAAATTGTAGCAAGCTAACAAT
Source organism: Paramecium tetraurelia (assembly GCF_000165425.1). NCBI lineage: Eukaryota > Ciliophora > Oligohymenophorea > Peniculida > Parameciidae > Paramecium > Paramecium tetraurelia. The sequence goes on along the minus strand of NW_001799400.1, from coordinate 201,996 downwards.
CGGCAATCTTTAGTTAAATATAAAAAATAATCCTTTATTATTTATCAATGCTTAAACGAAGATAAAACAGAATGTTATATAATACGACTATAGATGCTTAGAAATAGATTTATGAGTATTAATAAGGAATAATTTAACACTATCTCAAAGGCCTTATTATGTTATTTTAAATGATAGTTATTTTTATAAAGAAAAAGCTACATTAGATAATTCGACCATAAATTGTCCTACTTATCAATATTAAGAAATACATGGGATTAATAATTAGAATCATAAGCTCATTTTTTTATATTAATGGAATTTATAGATTATTACTATCCTAATTGACATAGAATTTAATTGATTTCTACACATTTCAAATGATTACTGTTATATGTATTAATATATATATGAATATCTTTAAAATCTCTTTTAATCCTTAGAGAAAAAAGGATAAAAATACATAATATATTTGATTAATACATGATTTTTTAGATATACCAACTGACATTATTGTAATAATTGTGTTTAATTTAATATGGAATCCACTTAGACAAATATGATTTAGATAAAATTAAAAAATATTATATAGTTAGTACAACTATTCAACTATTAATTTTTATTATGCTTCCAAAAAAGTTTGGCAGGACAATGCATATGGTTGGAGAGAACAATTAAAATTAAGAAAGATTAAAACAATTAATACTTGATAACTTGATTGGGGAATATGCTCAAAATGATTAAGTAAATACAAATGTATAGTTACAAATGAATTATAGGTAATTACAGCATATACGACTGACTTTTTTATATAATACAATTCAATAAATGCTATAAGAATCCTCAGGGAGGAAGTGAAGAAAGCTGTCCTCAAACCAAAAGAAGAAAAAATTATGTTGATTTAGAAATTGAATTAAAGAATCAGAAGTATTATTTTGAGCATATATATTTAGAAGAACAATAAGAACATCAGATGAAGAACACTCTAATATCTAAATAAGAAAACAATAATTAGGAAAAAAGACACCATACTAATTAATTGTCTGAATAAAAATAATAATAAGCAAAATTAAAGACTGATTCTATCATTAATGATGAAAAGAGAAAATCTATATATAAAGTCGATGGATCATTAGATGAATGGGGAGCTATAATAAAATATAACACTTTGTAATTTTAGAAGGAAGTAGAGCAAGAGAAAAAGAAAAAGATCATTCATAAATAAAAGATTAAGGAGGATTTAGATAAGTAGATAGCGGAAAAAGAAAAAGTAAAGTAAAAGGATAAATAAGACGAAATATTATATTATACAATAAGTCAATAATAGTTAAAGGATTTTGAAAGATTATAAGAGTAGAGAAATAAGTCAAGGAGATTTGAGGAAATGTAAGAGAAGCTGATAAGAGATCAATAAGTGTATTTTCATAAAAAACAAAAGTAAATATTACATTTGAAGTAGGAAAGAATAAAATGTTTATGTAAAATAGTAGGAAGAGGAAATGCTTATAAGAGTAAAAGAGGAGATTAAGGCAGAGGATTAGTTAAATAAACGAAAGAAGATGGAACAATTTGAAAAACTATAAGAAATATTGAAATAAAATGAAAATTTAAGAATTAAAGTAAAAGTATTCATATTTTTAGGCTAAAGAGGAGGTAATTAAAAGCAAACAACAAGAGCGATATTAATAAGAGATGTTTATTCTAAAGGATGAAATGTAGAATTAAAGAAAGAGAAGAGAAAAATAAGAATAAATGAATTTCAACATTAACAATTATAGTTAATAAGCAATAAGATATAAGAGGAATAATTAGGAATTAAATGAGACTTTGGATGATTACTGGCCAAATAATAAAAATGAGTATGTAATTTATTAAATTTCAGTAACAAATTAAGCAAAAGGGAAAAGTAGTTTTAATTGTTGAGTGAATTAGAGAAATAGGTATAAGAGAAAAAAAGAAGATACACACAACAAGAATCAGAAAAGAGAATCATCTTTGAAACCGAATTACAAGAGTAAAGGGATGTATAAAAATAAGAATAAGAGCGGAGAAATGTATTGAATGTTATGATAATAGAATATAAGATTGATGTACTAAAAGAATGCGGAAGAATTGAAGAAATAAATTCTATATGGATAGAATGGTTCACCTCTCAAAAGTAAATTAAATCCTTTTGAGAAAATGGGAGAGCAAGAATTACTATAGAATAAGAAAGTACTAAAAAGGATCGCCAATGATTCTTCGTTGGGTATACAAGTGAAAAAGACTGAAATATCAATTCCTGAATGATAAGTATTCAGTTATTATAATAACAATTTCACCATTACTATATTGCCTTCAACCCAATTTTAGTCATGTATTCTTTGGCTTTCTTTTGATGTTCTCCTCTACATTTATAGAATCCCACGAAATTAATTCCTGTCAAGCAAAAGGCAGTCATTGCTAAGACAGCCTATTGTAGATGCAAATGCTTACATTAAACCATCTTAAACCAATTAAATCCAACAAGATTAAGATTCCCCAAGTCAATACAACACCAAATTATGCAAACCAAAAGACATTTGAATTGAATGGATTAGGGATAAAATTAGCCACTTGAGATTCATATATCCATTCCTCAGATCCATCTTCCTTTACTTCTGACCACCATCTCAAACCAACAAGTTTTCTATGATACTGTCTATTACTACCTTCCGGTGATGTTCTTGACGGTCCAAAAATCAATTGCTGATAAAATCACTACGACGATAAAACAGTATGTGAGATTTAGTAAGCCTTCTGGAATGAAAAATCTATTTATAATGCTTGTTTTACACAAAAATGGCAAGACCCTTAAATAAACAATGAAACAATTATGAAAGAAAGGAAGGATCTGCTGCTTTTTGGGGGAGTGGCTGCATTTGGATGGCAACCTATTGAGGTTATTGGACTTAAGAGACAGTGTTGGATGAGATTTGATTAACTTTCTTTTCGTCGTCTCCTAATTTGATGTTCACGTTGTCGAGGTCTGGGATGGAATGTTAAACATCTTATTGTTCATCTGCAATTTACTATTATGAGAGACATAGAATACCATGTTGAGTTTATTAATTTAAATTAATTAAAACCCACAATCTGGGTATTGAATTCGTAATTCTATAAAAGGGAAATCACAAATTTACATATATGTGATGATCAAGTATTCCGACTTCGTAAATTAAAGTTGTCGACAATCTTCGCCAGTTCTGATCAATAATATATAATTTTTGTATTTTGAATATTTTCTTTAATTTTGGATAATAAAATTTCAAAAATAATATATGAACCTTACAGTTTTCGACCTCTTTGCTTAAATCAAAGAATTGTATACTAGTAAGTCATTTAAGCTATTTTAGAGTAAAGTTTAGATGAATTTCATCAACGTTTCAGAGGAGATGATGAATTCAAAAAAATTTCTAAATAAACTAAAATTCAAAAGAGTCAGCTCGATAGCTTGGAGGACAAGACAGCTTTGATTACCAAATTAAAAAAAATCATCAATGAAAGTAAAACAGCACACAAAGAGGCTTTATTCTCAGCAAAGAAATTTGAGATTGCTACCCAAGATAAAGAAAAAGGTAATTGTAACAATCTAAATCAAGTTTTAAATGAAAATTCAAAATTGAAGAATCAAATTAAAACTTTAGAAACTTTCAGAAATACTCAAACTAATCAATTAAATGAATATTAAGAAAAATACAGCAAAGTAGTTGATGAGGAAAAATAAAAGAAAACAGAGTTGGTTGAAGGATTCCAATAAGAAATCAAAGACATCTCCACTAAAATGGAAGAAGTCTCTAATGCCAAACACAAAAGTTAAGCTGAGAATGAGGCTTTGAAAGAAAAAATGAAAGAAATTCAAGAACATGTTGAAAAAAGAGATAAAATCTTCGATGAAGAACTAAATAAATTAGGTAATATTAATCACTATTTATTTTAAAGATTCATAAAGAAAAGAAAGAGAAACCAAAATATTTGAATAAATTAACAATATAAGTTAATCTCTGGGTACATCTGATGGCTCCGAAGAATAATTGCAAAAGATTAAAGAAGAAGAAGCACTAGTGGAAGCTCATTTGAATCCACATCTATAGAAAGCAGAAGAATTCCAATAAATTATTGAGAAAACAAATCAATAATTTAATTTATACAAAGGTGAAACAGAAAAAGTAACACACCTTCCTCTATATAGCTCGCATAATCATGTAGAACCTTTGAGCAGAAGTCTTAAGCTTGCTAAAGAAAATGTGAGAAATCAGACATCTACATTGTGGAATAAGCGAAAGAGGTATATAATTAAGCTATTTTTTAGCATTTAACTCTCTAAACTTAATTAAAACAAAAATAAGAGTAAGTAAATTCATTATTAACACTAAAGTAAACATTATAAAGTGGTTTAATATGAGTTATATTTAGTGGAAAATAAATTATAAATATTATTATTAAAATATGAACGATTAGTAGAAATAGTAACAACCAGACCAATATTTTTCTCTTTTTGCTTATCTTTAGAAAGATAATAGTGATCTATATGAAGCATTAATTGAAGGTCTTACTTAAATCAAGCTTTAAAAGTAACATTAAATTCATAAATTAGACCGAATGAAGAAGTACAATTTCTAGGAAATTTTCTTATTAATAGATCTTAAGAAAAAGGAAAGTGATACATTTTATATTTTGCATCTCTTTAAAATTAACATAATCCTACAGTTCATTTTAATATTTATAATAAGGAATTATTCATAGCTCAACTAAATAAATTATTATTAATAAATCAGAGAAATAGATTGACAATCATTATTTCAAATTTAACCATAGAAAATATATATGACAAATACATAATCATAATTTGGTCCAATCAAAAACATTATCATTTGGATATTTCATTCTTGTATAAAGATCTTTAAATAATTTTTTTAACCAAACATAATCAGGTCTCTCTTCGAATTTTAGGCTTTTGCAATAGTTGAAATATATAGAAAATTCTTCTGGCAGTCCATCACATAATTTTTCAATTGAAGTAGCAATCTTAGATTCAGCTATCTTTTCATATTTATCTTTCTTGTTATCTGTTTTTAAACCTTACCATGGCAATTATCCGTTTAAAAAATAAACTAATACATATCCAATTGCTTCCAAATCATCTCTTCTGCTTTGCTCAACTCCTAAATGTGTATTTACACTAGCATATCTAGCTGTTCCAGTTAAACTTTTACCTTCTCTATATGGAATATGGAGATCTAAAAAACATTATATTTATTTTACTAGTTCTCTAATCTCTATATTTCTTAGATAGACCAAAGTCTATTATATAAATGATATCACTCTTCTAAGTTAATCCAATCAGAAAATTGTCAGGTTTGATATCTCTATGAATTAGGTTTTTGCTATGAATAAATTCAATTCTTGAAAGCATCTATTAAGCAATCATTAAGACTGTTTTTAATGAGAAGTGTCTTTTGCACGAGTTGAATAGATCTTCTAGATTTGGACCAAGTAGTTCCATCACTAATATATTGTATTCTCCTTCACTTCCAACCCAATAAGATTATGGAATCCCCACTTAATTGATATTTAATTGATTTACTTCCTCCTTGCAATACTTTATAGATCTTGCCCTCGAAGATTAATTATGGATGTTTATTTGTAACGGCTTCCTAGATAAATAAAGTAGTCATACTAATTTAATGGCTACATCTTGTCCAGTTTATTTGCTTGTTCCTAAAAAGATTATTCAATAAGTTGTACCTAAAAATATTTGACCAAAGGAACCACTCCCTATTTTTTTATCAAAAGAAAATCCGAATTTATTAAGTCCCACTAACATTTTAAAATATACTTATAATTTATGTAAATTTAAAAGAATTTTTCATTCATCTAAACAGAAATAGTTACCACTTTGTTTCTACTCTCTATCCAAAATAGAATCCATTTTATTGATTCTTGGTCTAAAGTTGGTTGGATCTAAACATTAATAAAAGTGAGTATACCTCTTCTAAATGTAATATTAAGCACATTCAAGAACTTGTTCATTCCTGTCAATAAATCTTCAGGTGCATTAGCAACACAAGCTTTGCCTGGTACGCCATCATAGACTACGACTCTTGAGATATAGAATAATGTGATTACTTATCTGCCAAATAAGTTGCCATAATGAAATCATGTTCAACAACGAATCCTGCTCTTTTAGTATTCATAATATATCTTTTAATCAATTTAGATGTGGCAACTCTTTACTCTGCATCTAAATAGGCAGAGGGTTCATCCAATAGATAAACCTCAGCTGGTTTACCTAAAGCAAGAATCAAAGCGACTCTTTACAATTCACCTCCTGACAATTTCTTAACCTCATTATCCTCCAAGTCTTCAATTCTCAATGGTTTATACACATCAGTTTGGAATTAAGGATTTCTATGACTATCTTGTAATTTAGATCTGAATAACTCTTAAACAGTTCCATCGAATGTTGGTGCAATCATTTATGGTTTGTAACTGACACTCAATCTGGGAACATCAACAGCATCTTTATCCTTTCCTGCCAACATTTTGATGAATGTAGTTTTTCCAGTTCCATTTTCTCCCAATAAGACAACAATTTCTGAATTATTGAAACCTCCTGCCTTGATTTACAATGAAAATTCTCCTTACACTTTCTTCATGTCAGGATATTAATAGTTTTTCTTTTGTTTTTGGTTCTCCAACATTTCTAAATTATCTGATATCTTGAAATTTAATTCATAGTCTCTGAATCTCATATTTTCAGTTGGTACAAATCCAGCCAAGAATATATTGATACCTTCTCTAACTGAAAAAGGCATTGTCACTATACCATAAGCTGTTTATTCACCATAAAGACAACAAATAAAATCTGAGAGATAATCTAAAATGGATAGATCATGTTCAACAACAATAAGATAATTGTTATCTCTCACTTGATTTCTAATGATTCTAGATGCCACTACTCTTTATTTGATATCCAAATAAGATGTTGGTTCATCAAGCATCAAACAATCACTTTCTGAAATACAAGCCATCAAAATTGCAAATCTTTACAATTCACCTCCTGACAACATACTTATTTCTCTATCCAATAAATGATTCAACTCTAAATCCTTCAACAATTAATCTGCTCTATTCAATTTATCCTTGTTCTTAATAACATCTCCAACTTTCCCTTTGACTGCCTTACCAATAGAATCTACATATTATGGTTTAATTAACAGCCTTGACCTTACCCTCAAATACTTTTTGTAAATAGCTCTGTAATTCACTACCTCTAAAATACTTTAAGATCTATTCTTAAGAAGGTGGCTCTTTATATAAACCCAAATTAGGTTGCACTTTTCCACTTAGAATTTACAATGCAGTTGACTTTCCAATACCATTGGTTCCAACTAATCCTAAGACTTATCCTGGTCTAGGTGTTGGCAATCTATGCAATTTGAATGAGTTTGCTCCATATTAGTGAGTCAATTCTTTAGATAAATCTTTGGGTAAATTAATAATCATGATTGCTTTGAATGGGCATTTCTTTACACATATGGCACATCCGATGCACAATGATTCATTTATTGTGCATGTTTTGCTTTGCTTTGTAACCTCTATACACAATTTCTCACTCTTATTAATTGGGCAATTCTTCTTGCATTCCAAAGCACAACGCTATGGTTTACATCTGTCTTTATTGATAATTGCAATTCTTAACTTTGATTCTTCCATTAATTAAATTCTTTAATTAATTTATATTTCTTTATCAATAAAAATATTCCTATAATTAGATTTCTACAATCTAGGAACAATTAAAGCCAGTTCATCACTTATTATAATCATCAATCTCTATGCATAATATAGCTAGATTTGATTTCTTTTATTAATTAAAAAGGAAGGCTTTAACTATAGGATCATCTAAATCATCTAAAGTATCTTTTGATTATTGAAGCCTTCAATCGATTGAGAATTTTCAAAGAAATTACAATCGGATTTGAAATTATCGTATTCAGAAATTTTAGAGAATCAAGAAATACTGATCTAAATGCACTTAATTTAATGAGGAAATTGATTTATAAAATAGTGAAATTTCGATAGAAAGTTAGATTGCTAGCATATATGTTGGAAAATCATTTCTCTAATTAATCCTTTGATATAATGTTCAAATTAAACAAACCATACAATATTAATTTAAAAACTATTTAAGTCCAGATGATGAAAAGTAGATTCTCTTTAATTATGTATAGATGTTATCATTGGATTAAGACTGTTATAGTGGATCAACTTTTAAGTAAATGGTTCATGCAAAAACTGAAATAAGTTAAATGTAGGAACTGATGCATTTACAATTAACTTTGGAAGATCCTTGAGTTTAGGGAATGGAATCTGAGCTTCTGAGATGTTTAAAGGAGATGTAATAGAGGCTTATTTAAATAAAAAGATTATAATTAAATTATGCTTCTTGAATTAACATAAATATTTTTTATATCTTATTGATGAGTTTCTTTAGATCAGAGACAATGGCATACTATTAGATAATAGTGCCAAAGGAGAGTGCCTGGGAAGTGTTTAATGAGATGGGAAAATTGAGTATGGTAGGGAATGGAATATTTATTTAAGGTCTAAGTTGTGGATATGTCTCCAGATGAGCCTCAAGTGAATAGGCCTTTTTATCAGTACATAAGAAGGGCTGATGAAGTGATCAGTAAATTGAACGTATTGGAAGTTGAAATGCTGAAGTACAAAATAAAGAATCTGAAATGCTCTGATTATTAATAATTCTTAGAAAGAATGACCTTGTACACAAAGGAAATAAACTAAAGTGAAGATAAATGGTTTGATCTGATTGAGAGCACTTTGGATGAAAAATATTGTAATTATTTGTCTCGATCTTAAAGCTCAATTGATAGAACAGATTCAAAATTTAGAGCAAATCTCTGTTCGCAAAAACACCTTATTTGAACACAAGGCTGTCTTGATAAAATCAAAGGAAGTGTTAGGTCCAACATATTACACAAAGGGAAGGAATGTGGCTATAAACCCATAGATTGGTGGAGTACCAGAGCAACAGAAGGTAGCACAACCACGTATAATTTGTATGTAATAATGACAATAGTTTACAATCTGAATTATTTGGTGGGAGTAGTTGACAGAGTAGAAGCTAATCGTTTTAAAAGAATGGTGTTCAGAGCATCAAAAGGAAATGCCTGGATTGTGTTATCAGACATAGAATATTCGCGAATTGATTCTTCATTAGAGACAGGCAACTTGGATTCCGACAAGTCAGCTGCAAAGAATTTGGAAAAGTAAAGAACAGTCTTTTTGATTGTATACACAGGAGGAGGAGGAGGACAAGACTTTTTGAGAGCCAAACTCAATAAAATATGTGATTCATTCAATTGTGCCAAATTTGTTCTTCCAGATGATCCTTAACTCCTAGTCTAAAAAACATTAGAGTTGGATCGCTCTTTAGATGAATGCGATAATGTAATATCCCATTAATCCTTTAGTTATTGAGATTGACATCTGGTAAAATAAAGGAACTATTATTGGAATATGCTTAAATATAGCCATAACTGAAAATATCACTGTTGGAAATGAGTAAATTATTGATGGTCAAAGAGAAAACACTATATACAAATTTAAACTATCTTTATCAAAAGGAAAGAATTTACATTGGGTTCTTTTGGGCACCCAAACATGTGGAAGGGGAATTGCATCATATGCTACACCAATTGAGCGTTTCCCAAAGTAATACTTCAGTCGGATAAATTATTGAGTTGGAACCACCTGAGAAAGTGCTTACACCCACTTACTTTAAGATAAATGAATTCAATAATGTATTCTAAGAAATTGTTAACACTTATGGAATCCCCAGATATAAGGAAGTGAACCCTGGAATGTTTGCTGTTATGTTTTTCCCTTTCATGTTTGGTATTATGTTTGGAGATATTGGTCATGGAGGAGTTCTGTTTATTTTAGCATTCCTTTTAGTCAAAAATGCTGACACTTTAAAAAAACTACCCGATTATGCTGCTTTAGTTTAGGTTAGATATTTATTCCTACTGATGGGTTTGTGTGCACTCTATTGTGGTATTATCTATAATGATTTCATGTCTTTGACTTGGAATATATTTGGAAGTTGCTTTGAAAATGTCCCTGATTCTGAAGAAACTGTTTATATTCAAGGATGTACCTACCCCATTGGATTTGATCCTAAATGGTATATAGCAAGCAATGAATTGAACTTCTTCAATTCTTTCAAGATGAAGTTTGCAATCATTTACGGAGTCTCTCAAATGATTTTTGGTATTCTCTTAAAAGGAGTCAATAATCTATATTTCAAGGATTACTTATCCTTTATTTGTGAATTCCTTCCACAAATGATATTTATGTGTATTACTTTTGGTTACATGGGAATAATGATCATGTTGAAGTGGGGATAGAGTTGGGAAGGTAGAACTGATAAGGCTCCATCAATCATCAATGCTATGATCAATATCCCTCTACAAGGAGGTACCACAGAAGGAAAACCATTATTTGACTTAGAGTCTCAAGAATCTCTTTAATAATCTATTCTATTTTGGTCATTCTTATGCATTCCTTGGATGCTTATACCCAAACCAATTATTGAGGTTATCCAACACTATAGTGGAAAAAAGCATGAAAAGAAACCTTCAAAAGCTCTTGAACCCAAAGACGAGAGCAAGGAACCCCTGTTGCCTATGCAAACGAGTTAAAAATCAATTAATTAAAGTGCTTTGGCAGAGGAACTAAGATTGTAATTAATCTAAAAGGAAAAAGAGAAGGAATTAAGAAGAAAACAATTGGAAGAACAGAGACTCAAAGAGTAAGCAGCAGAAGATGATCAACTGAAAGATTAACCATAATAATTATTACCAAAATAACCAGAAAAGACTGGAGATCACGGACATGGACATGACGAATTTGATATTGGAGAACTTGCTGTACATTAAATTATTGAAACCATCGAATTCGTTCTTGGTTCTATTAGTAATACTGCATCATATTTGCGTTTATGGGCTTTATCGTTAGCACATGGACAATTGGCTAAAGTGTTTTTCGAGAAGTGTATTGGTGCAGGAATTGAAGATGGAAATGTAATTATCTTAGTCATTGGTTGGCCTGTATTTCTACATTGCACTATTGGAGGTATATATATTTATGTATGATAGTTTTAATGTGCATGGATCTTATGGAATGTTTCTTACATGCTCTAAGATTGCAATGGGTAGAATTCTAAGGCAAATTCTATAAAGCTGATGGCATCAAATTTATGCCATTTTCATTCAAAGAAGTTTTAACTAATCAACCAAAAGATTAATGATTTATTCATGAGCATTTATATATCATATAACATTCTATAAAATTGTTAAATAAATTAATTTATATACACTCAGGTAGTGAAGACTCCCTTCCTTTCCAACCTCTTGTTTCTCTTTTTCAATTTGAATCCATGTTTCAACTTCCATGTTTTCTTACCACTTATGGGTTTAAGACGAGATTGAATCAACTAATTCAGGATCCTCGTCTTCTTAATTGATTGTCACATATTAATTCTCAGGCTTCTTTGTTCTAGGTTTCTCTTCTTACTCAGGCAACATATTGTTATTCTATTCATCATTCAACAATCTTCTTTTCCTTATCAATTTATCAGTAATTTAATCATGAACTCTCACAAGTACTTTGACCTTCTATTAATCTCCCTGCATCTTCCTTTACTTCTTGATGAATTCTGGTAACAAATACTCAGATACAGGACCTAAGACATTTTTATATAGAGATACCTTATGGCAATTATATTGCTGATCTATTCAACTTCTTCTTTAATTATACGATTTGATCCTACAACAATTCTTTTTCTTTCTAATTCTATTAAAAGTACTCCACTAGATCTGGTGACTTGATCATCTTCTTTTTGAAATCTATTTGCTCTGCCATTTTAACCTAATACTTAGATATATTTTTGGTTGTATCTTCTATACGATAGCGGAATGCCTCAATTTCATTTTATTTTATTGGATATTCTTTGCAATTAATATTATTATACTCAGTGTTTACAAACTACATAACTGTTTCAACATTTTATTCATTATTTGAAACGATACACACAGTATTGCTCACAGATTTTAAAATTTAATCAGGCAATTCGTTTGGCAATAAATTGTACAAAATGATATTATCTAACTTCTTTAAAGTGTAAGGTTATTTGGATTTTTTAGTTTGTTATTTGCTTCTTTCAAAGAATTCATTTTCCAAATCTTAAGAATACATTTGCAGTAGCTACAAGTATTTAGATAACTCCGGTATTGAAAGTCGACAAAGTATAATATTTAAGTGTTTTTGGGTTTTCATGGTTATAAATTTGATATCTTTCAATATTACATCTTTGAAAAAGTAATTGTAAATAATAAATCTCAAACAAATTTTATACTATTATGAGTGTCTTTCCTTACACAAGGTTAAGTTTCAAAGTGATGTAAAGGACTATCTATTATTAAGTAAAGTCTGAATAAAAATAGTAAAACAAATTGGGCAATGCATTATTAGTTTATTAAATGACTCTATCTTCTTATTCTTACTCTTCCTAATCCTCTTCGATTTTAGCAACTGTAATTGCCTTTCCAAGTATAACTTCAATCAATTTTTCATCTCCAATATAAATTGTAAATTAATTCTTGGAAATCCACTTAGAAACTGTTTCCAACTAGTGTTATCCACCATATAGAGTGGCTAGGTTGCAATCATCAAATAAAGCAAATTAGAAGCATTTGTTGTCTACCTTACCACTAGCCTTTAATTTACTCACAGAATAATATGTGGCAAACAAAATAGATGGTTAGGTTACTGGAGGCAATACAATATTGTATTGATCATCTAGTTATTATTTGCAGTAATAAGTACTTTTTGCATTTAGGGGAAATTGTGAATTAATATCAAGTAAGGCAATTTCTTAAAGATAATTGTCTAACAATTTTTGAACAACGGATTTGCAATGTGCTGATTATTCCCTGCTTGCTGAGGTAATAAGCAAATAATATCCATTCTATGATAAATGTGGTTAATTCTTACTTCTTCGTCTGGAGTGAAGTGATCTAAAGATTTCAGGAAGTAATCCAAAATAATCAAAAGACATGACATAGTTCTTCCACTCTATTTTGGTGCTTCGATGCATGTTAAATGTTTTTTGTGTTGGATGATCTAAATAATTGCTATTAAATTACTTAGAGCAAATTATTCATTATAAAAGTGGGATGCTTGATGATACCGAACTCCCTTTTGAGTTGGGAGAGTAAAGGTGATGTTATTTGATGCTACTTGAAGAATTGTTGGATTGTAAGTTCGTGATCAATATATTACTCCATAATTAAATTTATATATGTCTCATTTTTTTAATAAAGGCAAATATATTGAATTGTAGAAAATCGATGCTATATATGCCCCAAACAGTGGAGCAAATAGAAACACCCAAAAATTAGCTAATTTAGTTGTGTCATTCAACCAGAATGCTTCAAATAATTCCAATCCCACACCCATAGCTGGATTCAGGCAACCTTAAATAGAAGAGTATGAAATACCTCCAGAATGTGATGATAACTATCTAGAAAAGAATAGAGCCAATGAAATCCAAGCGATGCCTGCAATGTCATTATTGGTCTAACGTGTTTATTCATGAACTTGAATGTGTATGAATAGAACAAACATAAAGGTTCCAAAAGCCTAAATTAAGGTGATGTAAGTACTTCTCCACACAAATCAGCAAGCATCCACTCTATGTTTGTACTCTTAATACTAGGAGATGTCACTACTCCCAATATTAAATAAGCAATCCAAGCACCTCCAACTGCACCTAATAATTGAGCAGTCCAATAGATTCTCAATGTCCATGAACTAATAGTATCATCACAATAGAAGCTGAATGACACTGCTGGATTGACATGGCCACCTGTAAATTTGCATGTTAAAAATATTGCTGCATACAAATAAGCAGCAATCAAGATATCAGATCCATTAGATGCCACTATGCCATATGCGAATAATCCTGTTCCTATGGTCTCGAAAATAAATATGATTGTTAAATCTCCGAATGTTTTTGGGGCTGGCCTTTTTATTGGGGGTTCATAGGTTTCTTCTACGTCTAGTTGAATTAGATGTGTCTGTGGTTATTGAACTTCATTTTGGTGCTCTTCATTTTCTTTTCTTTATTGAGGCGATTCCATTTTATAAATAAATAAAATATAATAAAAGTTTGAGTTAATATGCTAAATTCAAGGTTAGTTAAATAGATATTTTGAAGAATTAATAGATGAATGACTAGGAAATTTACTAAAATTAAAGAGGTCTTTCTTCGAAGAATTTGAAGAGATGTTAATTAATGAGGGTTGACGAGGAGATCCATATTAAGACTACTGTTATTGTTCAAATCTGGTGGATGATTATTATTAAGGCGATTGAATTTGTAGTTTTAATTAGGAAAGCATGACGCCGCTTTCTGCCCTTTTGAAACTATGATATTCAGATCCCCCTCTTTTTCTGTCTGGATCATTGGCTTCATTGGGTTTAACTATGCTTATTGTCATTATTGTATGTCTATCCTGTCTAGTTGATTGATTCTCTTATTCAAAAGGAATTGATTTATTATTTAATGAAACCTTCCCTTTCTGTATTTGATATGCTTTTCTCTAATCGCTCAATTTGACTTAATCAATAAACCCTCCTTAAATATTTAGTTTCTGAATCGATGACTATGGTGAGCTAGTTGGCAAATCCTCCTTATCTTTAAATATTTTCTCCAATTAAGCTTTGCATTTTAGACATCCCCTCCATGATCCTATTCTATTTTCATTTCATTCAAATACCTAAATTATTCGACCGCTTTTTACAAATTTTTCTCGCATGATATACCCTTATAGTAAATCTTCCCCCTCATATAATTAATAACAGTTTGATCCTTCAAAATATCTTCCAACTAATCCAACAGAGATAGAAAATCAGTTAACTAACCTTCTTCTCTCTGTAAATTTTGAAAACGAAGATTAAGTAATTTTTTGGCACACTTAAAATCACCATTAAATGCACCTTATTCGAAGATTAAGTCAGCCATTATAGGGTTGGCCTGCAATTCCTCCCCTAAACCATTTAACAACAACATTCCAAGATCGTAAAATGCTGGTAAATAGTCTTGATTCTTGGCTTGACTGAGTAATGGAAAAATTAATTGTCTTCTATTCTATTTATGTATAAATTAACTACTTACCTTATTTAAACTTTATTTACTCATTTCTTAGTACAACAAAGATAATTTATATGTAGCCTCCACTGAATTCCTTTTTTGAGCTTGCTTATAAAAGTACTCAGCATCTTAGTAGTCTTTTTCCAAAGAGTCTATCATAAATATTTAAAATTATTATTGTTACAATTTTATAACTACAAACCTGAGGTGTACAAATCACCTAAATATATCATTGATGGCACGTGATTCAATTCTGCAGCTTTCCTTAGTAGTTTGATAGCTAAATCACAATCCTTAGTTTTGATTGTTGTCACACTTGATTTCCTGCTCTATTGTTCGTCTTTCTCAAAAAATTTGTCAAATACTTTCTCTTCCTAAAAATTACTTGTTATTTATTACTAATATTAATCTGGATGCCCAATAGACACTAAATGTATGACCTTGGTCTGCACTCAATTTAAAGTAGTTAAAAGCCTACCACAAGTGGTGTTATAATTCATTACCTGATCATAATCTTTTTCTCCTAATTCTCCATCCATCAAAACCTATCCCATTATTGCCTATGCGATTGGATGGCTCTCTTCTGACAATCTTTTGTAGATTTGCAAAGCGCTGTCTCTATTTTTCTCGATTCCCAAACCTACGTACATTTCATGGGCATTCCTCAATTATGTATCTAAATATCCTTTTTTCGATTTTTTTAAGTTGTCGAAATTCTTAGTTCTGATCTCATTTGTGAATTACTCAAACCACTAGTTTAAACGTTATTTAAATTCATTTGTAGAAATTGTACTCGTAGCCCTGTTTTCCAACATCAACACCTATTCCCAGAAATAGCACAACTTTTCCAACGCACGCAACTGTTTATCATACTGCTTATTAGCAGGCCCTTTGCAAGGCCACTTGATTGATTCTAGCAAAGCAAATGCCTCATGCACTTCTTAAATAGTCCTTATAGTATCTCTTTGTAGATTGAACAATGACTGAGTAATCTTAATCTTTATCTAACATTCCTAAGAACTGTAATTCTTAAGAATCTACTGTGCCTAACTCAATATTTAAGTTGATAACTATCTCTTCCCTTCATCCAGCTTCGAACTTCTCTCAACCTAAGATATGAGGTCAGCTAAATAAATGGAAAAATGTACATATTTATTAATGGGCTACCTGAAATTTGAACCCCTCATAAAATGATTAATCGCACTCCGTAGAATTAGCACTCGCTTAATCACAATATTGTTCTATAATCTAATTTAAATTTTCTTGATGACTCTTATATAGGCTATTGCAGACATATCGCGAATTCAGTGACATATATATAATTTATTAATAATAATTATTATTTTCTTCTCATCTCTTCTGTCCACTCCAAGATTGAAGTTCCATAAACTTGTTTTGAGATCTACTCAGCATATCTTAAGTTTACTAATTAATCTACCCAATCGTACCTTTAAACGGACTTTCAAATCCTCCTCATCCTTCAATAATTTCTCCCTTGTCTTCTTTAGTTTCTCCTCAATCATTTTCTCATAAGAAACTCTCTCCTTATAAAATTATTAAGATTTCATCTCTTCCAATTTCTTGGTCTCCTCCTTCTTTTTCTTCCTCTCCTTTTCTTCCTAATACAATACTTCCCTAATCTTTTGGTTCTCCTGAAGTATGCAATCCCTCGTTCTACTTAATGACATTTTCATTGTACTCTTGTACTCTTTTACTTATGATTATTTCATTGAGTCTCTAAAATCACTTATTACTATAAATTACCCCAATTTCTACGCTAACTTCCTTTTTTGTATAAAATCCTACTCACTTTTTTTTATTTATTCAATTTGCTGCTTTCTTTTTTTCATAGTTTCATCCTTTATTTATTTAGCCTCATCCGCTAGCTCTTACAATTCTTTCTTCACTTAAATTCCATTCTCTATATTCTCTGCTGCCATCTCATATAATTTAGCCTACCTACATCAAGTTACATTTTACAAGATGTAAATTTTTCTACTCTGCTTATTTTAGCAAGGTAATTTTAGCCATCTATCTATCATATGCTAGTTTTTCTTGCCTCTTTTAATCAGTAGCCTAGGGCAAAGGAATTGCAGGTCTATCATCGTCATTTTAAGTCCTTGACATATCGAGAATTTATATTAAAAATAAAATAAATTCAGTCTCTATAAATTCCTTTAAAGATTCTTCATTAACTGATTTTTTTCCCCATATTTTTTAACCACCTAGACTCAATATAATTGAATTATGCTTTCATAACATTTAATTTATTCAATTTTACTAATATTTATAAATTCTCTTTTAAAATAAAATGCGAAATTAATATGATTTAAGAAATTTTGTAAAAATTCTTTCTTTAGAAGTTTCTAAATTATTAATGTCTCTAATACTAGATTTTCAATTTTACTTAAATAAAGGAATAGAGAGCTTCTTTATTCATTTCAGACTCATTTTGTAATTAACTCTATTTCGGTTACAAAATTGAAATGATGTGGAAATTCCTTATGGATAATTACAGTCATCTACTATGTAAAATAAATGCATGTCATTTGGTTTAAGAATTAATTTTCTCTTAGAAGTATTATAATCAAAGGGAAAAATTCTAATCTAGTATTGAATGGCTGAGCAATTTTTAATACTATAAATAGAAAATACATATGTCTAATTTTTCCATTTTTATGAACAGGATTTTTCTTAAATTATCTAACAGTTAGAGTTTTTAAATTCAACATATGGATTTTACTTTAAATTTTATAGCCGACTATTTATTAATTTTTTAAATTTGATGTAAAAAAAATGTCAAAAAATTGAAATATGAATGATTAGCAAAAATATTATAAATAAGATGAATTGGTTTATCTTCTATTTTTGCATGAAAATCATATTTAATTATTATTTAATTAGATTTTAATTAAATTTATATTAGAAAAGAGATTATTATTAGTTCATTCAATCTAATAAGATTCTTAAACAATTGTTTAAATTAATTTCAACTTAAAGTATCAATTACATTTAGAAATTCTTTAATGAGTTCTAGAATTTTTAATATCTTACAAGAATAAGACAGCTTTCAAACATAATAAACAATCAAGAATTATAAAGAGATCAACTTATATATTTGAGAAGAAACCTAAAATCAGAAACGAGTTAATTTAAAAATTATTTTTGCTTTTTTATATAATATCAAAAGTTCATTCAAAAAACTGGACCAATAGACACTTTGAATAATTCTAATTAGTAACTGCTTTGTAATTATTTTTATATACTGTTTTAACATTTAAAAGAAAAAATGATTAAAGTTATTAAAAATGCTTTAGATATTCATTGTTGAATGATTAGAATTTAATGAAAAAAGCTTATAATAATGACGAATTAAGTAAAATAAACAGATTATGAATAACTAAAGACCTTATTAATGGGATTAAATACATATTAAATATAATAAATGAAATAAAATTTGGAAGAAATAGCAGCCACAATTCCGAATTACAAAATGGTTGATGGTAAATATTACATCAAAACAACAAAATTGGGAAAAGGAAATTTTGCAGAAACGTATATATAAAAATATACAAAAGTCATTTGGCTACATTGAAAGACAATGAGAAAATAGTTTATGCTTGTAAATTAATTGCAAAACAAAACATCATTGAAAAACTCAAAAAAAGCAATAATCCAGATAGCAGAAAAGAATATATTATCAACTCGCTAAAAAAAGAGGTATCATCTTTTACCATTTATTTTTTAGGTTTCTTTGTGGAAGTAGATGGATCATCCTAATATTGTTAAGTTTATTGATTTCTCTGAGACTCCAAATAATATTTATTTCTTTTTGGAATACTGCAATGGTGGAGATTTAGATATGCTCATCAAAGATAAAGGAAAATTGAGTGAATAAGAAGCAGCCGATATTTTTCTCTAAATTGCAGAAGGATGTTCATACTTATATGATAAAAGTGTTTTCCACAGAGATCTAAAACCTGAAAATATATTGATACATAATGGTACAGCAAAATTAGCAGATTTTGGTTTTGCAAAAGTAATTGAAGAAGATAAAAAAGATGTTGCTGCCCATGGAACGTCAGTAGGAACACCATATTATATGGCTCCACAGATTCTAGCAGGGGAAGAGTATTTATATAGAAATATATGTTTTAGCTATTGCATTAAATGTGATGTCTGGTCTTTGGGTGTAATTCTGTATTAAATGTTATTTGGAGTGCTTCCATGGAAAGATACAAATTCTATTATATAGTTGTTGAATGCTATTAATAATTAGAAAATTCAATTTCCAAATACAAATCCAGTTGGTTAAGAGATGAAAGACTTAATAACAGTAAAGAATACATTTATTAATTATTAGAAAATGTTGTAAAAAAGAGAAGAAGATCGTATTAATATTAAGGAAGTGTGTGAGGCATTGAACAAAATAAAAAAGTGATATAAAATATTAAAATATATGCATTATTTTATTTATATTCTAACTCATTAACCAATTAAGGCAGATGCTGTCTTTGAGACACTTAAAGATAGTAAGATATATATACTATTTCCAATTTGATGGCAATTTTTGGGTTCTTCTGTAATATCTGCTAAGTCTATGGATTCTGCTTTCAACCAAAATCAATCTGAATTTGCTGGTAATATCACCTCTATTCTTCTCCAAATGCTTTCTGATTTAAACAGCCTTTTTAATTAAGGCATATAAATCTTCAGGGATTTTTGGAGCACAACCTAAAATTTTAATTATTGCTATACCTCTTTTCTTTAAGATTCTCAAGATCTTTTAACCTGTTAAGAATCTGGTTTAAGGGATACCTTATTAATCTCTTAAATAAACTCCGATTTGAGATCCATTCAAACCTATAAAATTGCAATAATGTTAAACGAAACCTTTCTTAGCTAAATTAACAATTTAGTCAACGATTGATTTAGATGATAAAGTCAACCATTTTGGTGCTTTTCTTTTATATGGGAGGGCTGAACCAGAAATACCCTTTCCCTTTCCCTTAGCTTACATACGTCCCATGAATTAATTTAAGATTTAATTTTATTTAAATTTGTTTAGTCATTTCTTTGGTTTCTTGGGTTTCTTTTTTTTGGCACCTAAACCGTATAGTTCTTTTCTTTCCATTAGTTCGTTCTAAATTAATTTAATGGCATTCTCCATTCGCAATTACTGTAATTCTCTTAATTTTTTGGCTTCTTATTCTTAGATTTCCTAAACTACTAGATTGAATTTACTTTTCTTTCGCGTTCCTATTTTTCTAATTCTTCCTTCTCAAATCTTATGTTCAATTTAGCTAGTTCTTCTAACATGGTATTTTTTTGTTCAGTCAATTTTTCTATTTTATCTTCTAGTTCTTATTTCTTTTCATCCATATATTTATTTTGATCATCTGTTTTCTTTTTTGATTCTTCCTAAATTTATATAATAATATATGTACTTCTTTTCTTATTAAGTAATCCTTTAATTATTTATGAACCTTTTCTTCTGTCTCTATTTTTGTAGTAAAATTTAAAATTTATTATTCAATATCCTTTAAAGCAAATTCAAACACTCTCATTTGGGTATTCTCTTTGGATGTACCTACTTTTTCGTCATATTTTTTTTTTAAATCAGCTCTGTTTGTTTTATATAATAGTTTTTCTTTCAAAGATTAAATATTCTTTTGTTTTTCAGTTTTCTCGTGTTCATGTTCTTTTATTTCTTAAGTTTTATCATTCTATAATTTTTTAATTTCAGCAGCTAACTCTTTTTCTCTTACTGCAAATTTTCTTAACGAATCCTATTCTTCTAAACTATTCGTAACATTTTGAGCAAATTTGTTTAATTGATTATTTTAGATAAATGTTTTGAGATTCTTTATTAACTTGATATAAATACTTCTAAATCTGAGATCAATCCTGCTCTCTCTTCATATACCTTTAATGAATCCTAATCTATATTTGGATTTTCTTTAAATAACCTTTTATTTGAAATGAAACTTATACCTACACAATTTCTTAGTACTTTCTTTGAGTCTCTAAGCTACCTCCTGAATATGCTTCTAAGTTTCAGTTAATTGTTTTCTATTAGAGATTCCTACCAAGGTACTTCGTTTGGCTACTAATTCTGCATATTTAACTTCCAATGTTTATTGATCAGTCAGCAATTTACTTTGTTCATATCCTGCCAATTCAGAAGATATATCATTATCTCTAGTGATTTCTCCAATGAATTATAATTTCAGTATGCAATCCTTAAGCACAAATTACAATTTGTGTTAATCTATGGGATTCATTTTTTATTAATTTATATATATATATTTATATCTGTTTTAATGCTCATTCAAATTTGTAAAACTATTTGGGCTTGTCAATTTGATTGCTAAATAAAATGAATCACAAATACATGCCATGATGCCATAATGATGGTTCAAAGTTGTTGTCATCATCAATGAAAAAGAATTTTTTATCTAATTCTGGCACATCAAACTTATTTTCCCAAACAGGAGCTCCATCGAGCAATTTGCCTATTTCTGGTTTGATGCTTTTTGCGTAATAACTTCCTGATGCAAATCTATTGATACATTTAATTTGATTGAATTACTTTGTTCCTAAAAACACTGCACCAACAATTCCAGCTTTGAAATAAATGGCTAACTTCTTTGCTGGACCTATTCTATTGACTGCCTCTAAACTCAAATAAGTGGTAAGTAGTGTTGCCTTATTCTAGAAACTAGATTATCGATTCACTAAATTAATGACCTAATTTTATGTTTCTGTTGGGACAAGTGAAGTATGAGTCCACCAAGACTTATTATTTTATGTGAGGTTGATATACATTTAATTATTTAATAAATCTTAAATTATCAATGTAAATAAAAGAATTATAATCTCTTATATAAAATCCAGATAAAATTAATAAGAAATATTCTTATTCTAATATAATTAGATGATTAAAATGGATATAAATTAAATAATAAATACATTTCAATCATAAAAAAGTTCATAAACTCTAAATTATTCTTTGCACCATACTACTAAATGTTTACCACTATTTGATAAGTTTGCATTACTGTTTTCATCTTCTAATTCAATATTCTAGTCTTGAATTGTTATATCATTTTATTTGTCAATGGTTAAAAAATAAAGATTTTTAAGATGTTTTTAAATTAGAATTTATTACTATGAATAAAATATTGATGGTTAGTAATCTCCATCTTTTTCCTTATCCTCAGGTAGTTATTTTATTAAAATCTTAGAAAATTATCTATCTTTTTCTTGAAAGATTTAAATTTATCCTTTAAGTTATTTTGAAACTATAGTATAGTCATTTAAAAAATTAACATTGCATCCATCTGAGTTTTCTATTTGTTATTTAAAGTTCCATTCTTATTAATCATTTTTGTCCCAAATAATTATTTTTCTATCTAAAGATATAGACGCCATTAAAGTATTTCTTTAATTTAATCTAACTTAGGTTACTGGGGCAGTATGTTTTTCTAATTATTGTAGAGGTAAAATAAAATTCCTTTCATAGTTTACTGCCCAAATTAAAATTTTGCAATCACTGCTGCAAGAAAATAATTAATCTTCCTTTTCATTTAACTCAAGAAATATAATCTAATCTCTATGACATTAAGGATAAATTTGTTTTTTCGTTATATCAATGTTGAATAAAATTTTTTTTGGTTTCCATAAAATGATTGAAAAATCCTTTCCTGCAGAGAATAACCAATTTTTCTTTTTACTAAATAGTAGAGTATTAATTGTTTAAGTATGTTCATTTAGATTATAAAGAAGATCACTTATGTTTCCATCTTAAAATTTCCATATTTTTATTTCTCTATCACAAGCAGTAGCAATTATAGAGTCATCTTTATTAAATGAAATTGCTTCACACTGTATGGGTTAACTAACTGTTTTATTTTATTTTTTATAAGATATTTTTCTTTCTTATACTTATTACATTTCCTAAAATACATCTATGATTTCTGAGTTTTCTCCTTTAAATACAATTTTTAAATCAGGAGATTTTTTAATTTCAATTTTCATATTTTTCCCCAAAAACTGTTTCCTAGGTGACTATTAGATAACATTCTATCCATTTAGGGATGAGCGTAATTTATTTAATTAAAGATTTTTTGTTATTAGAATTTCTAAATCGATAAAGCTTTATTCTAATTTATCTGAATACTAAGATCGTAATTTCTTCAAAAATTCATCTATCATTTAACTATTATGTTGTTGCTCATGCTATAATTCTTGAATAAAGTTAAATTTAGACTTTTCATCTAGCTTACTTTCTAAATCCTCCTTCCAATTATTAAGATCCATAAATAATTTTCTAATAACTTCTTTAATAGAATCTTATAATTTAGAAAAACATTTTTGATAATCATCAAGTGTTGTTAATTCAGGTAATAATTTCATTTAATATTCTTCATATTCTGATTATTTTATTTTACTAGTTTTATCTATTATTTCACGAATGTTTTAAGCTTTTTTTTCCCCTTCCATTTCCTAAAAACATTATTCGCATTAAAGTTGAAACTTTTTATTTTCTTTAATCAGAACATACTTCACAATTTATTAATGTGAATTACATTAAAAACCACCTTCAGGTTAAATCATTTAACATACCCTTAATTAAGAATTCATTATAAACTTTTATTATTTATAAAATAATTCAATATAAATTCTACGCCCATTTTAATATTAATCAAAAACGAATGTTAAACAAATCTATTTTATAAATGTACATTTTTTGCAAATTTATTCCATTATATCTTCTGTGATGGCAAAATAAGAGACTTTATAAAAAAATCATATGCCTTTATTTATTCCTTGTAGATGACTAATATTCTAGTTTTTTAGATGAAATCAAACACTCTTAAATAAAGAGAGACTGAGTTATAAGTTATACCCTTCTATAAAGTATTTCGATTATTTAGATAAAATTAAATTAATATTTAATGAAGATCTCTCAAAATATTCTTAAAATAAGTAATCATTATGATAATTATTTACATAAAATTAATATTGGAAAACAGTCAAATAAATTATATTGCTACTCAAAATTCATTATTGCTTAATCTATTATAAAAGTATCCTTAAAATCAAATTCATGAATGAAAATAAAAAAAAAATACAAATATTTATTAGTCAACTAGAATAGAATGATAAAGATATTTGGCTGTTTAAATAACTGAATAAATATTGAAATACTTCTTTTTTTGAGAGGAATTAAATTTTTAATTTGTATGGTTCATAACATTGAGAAATAGAATAATATTAAATATGATAAACTTATAATTATTTTAATAAATTAATAAAGTAAAATAACCATCTAATTAAAAATCATTAAAATGGTAAGTTTAAATATACTTAAGAAGCTGAATATATTTGAGTAATAGAACATATAATTCTAGATGTAAGAAAAATTGAATAATTCTGCCTAAACTCAACATGAATATAAGAAATTAATTAAATTTTATAGTAAAGCATGATAAAAAGTGATACTAAACAATTATATAAAATCAAGAATGCTAAACCATTGATTAAAAGCAAAAATTAAAGTCACAGAACGTGGAACTAGAAATTACTGGTTTAAAATCTAAAGTTTTATATTGAGCCACTATAAGTGATGAATTTGAGCTAAAGTAAAGAAAATGTTGCCATTTGAACACCAGGTAGAATTATGAACGAGTTTGCTGGGTTTTTCAAACGGCTAGTGAGTTAAAATATCTTTAAGGATAATAAATTCTAAAATAAATAAAATATTAAATAATACATAGATTTTATAATTAATATAATATACGTATCATGGAGATTTTTACATTTGATAATTGTGACCATTCTAAGGAATTCTAGCTTCTTGTTTAATATTATTCCGTATTTGACGAAGATTTTGAATAATCAAATAGGACAAAATCAGTTGTTGATTTATTGGATGCAGGTTTAGAAATTTAAGAAAAGTTTCGCAATAAAGCAAAATAAGAGAAATAGAGTAACTAATCTTAACATTTATTAGCTTAGAAAAATTTTAAGACTCCTTTGGATTTTCTTCGAGATTCCTTAAAAAATAAAATTGATAATACTTTATCATTTTAGCAATTATTGATCTTTTCGAATCCGCAAGTAGTTAAGAATTTTGGTAAGCCAAAAGTTGTGCATCATAACGGGGAGTTTCTGATTGTAGGTGGATCTTTAGGAAATATTCTATATTACTCTTAATAATAGATGGATATTATTATTTAGTAATAGAAAATTGGAGCTGTAACTGCTTTAGACTCATTGAATGAATTAATAGCTGTAGGTTATGAAAGTGGATGGATTAGCTTAGTAAGTATGAATAAAAAGAAGCATTTATACACTTGTTAGAACATTACTAAATCTAAAATAATAGTTTTGAAATTCATATTTTAATCTAAAAATTTTTATAATGTCATAACTTCAGATGATGTGGGAATTATAAGGATAGTAAATTTTCGAAAAGGGATGTTGGGATTCGACTACCAAATACAACTAACTATACCAAGATAATAGTTTCCAATGCTGAACATAATCGTATTGTATAAAAGCGAAACAAAAGAGTTTATGGGTGACTTATATGAAAAATCAAGTAGAATAATTGGATTATGTTCTCTGAGCAAGTTTTATCTTATACTTACTTATAAGGATGAAGAAAAGAAGTTGAAATCATTAATAGAAATAGAAAATCCACATATATCAGGTCCAGAAAAGCCCTTTTATTGTTATCTTTCTTATGGTTTTGGTGTTTTACCTCCTCCAAATTAAGAGTCAGAATAAAAATGGAAGGATAAACGGTTGATAATTTTACTTTGTTGGAATTGTCATATGTTCATATTAGTTAGAAGTAATGATTAGGCAAGATACATGACACTCAAGCCGTTGATTTTTAAATAATAAATACATGCTGCTTATTTTGTAGAGTAATCCATAATAGAAGTTATCACTTCAAACCAAAATATATACTTATTTAATACGCTTCATTTGGAATTGCATATTGTTCCAAAAGGAATAGGATAGATACCATATTTCAGATAAAAAAAGAATTGGCCTGATTCTCCATTCACTTTCTCTTTATCAGGTTGATATTTTGAATAAAAAGGAAGAGAAGGAATTGAAATAATATCCATTGCAAAATTAAATATATGCTTTAAATAAATTAACAAGATAAATTCACATTTTAGTTGAAGGATCCATAGTTACGGGGAGTATAAACAATTTAGAATAAACTATTGATATTTTTATTTAGAATAAAGATTGGGCCAAGGGAATGCTATTGATTCTAGCTTTAATGGATGGTAGCATGAAATCCACTCCAATCAAATTTAACATTTAAGTTTTAAAGAAAAAAGTATTGGAAATAGCCACTCATTATATAAAAGTAGTTTTGGAGGAAATCAAAACTACATTAGATAAACACAAGACTTTGATTTATACTCCAATTTCTTAACTTAGTCATTAAAAGGATGTGGAAAAAGTGAAGACACTGCTGTCAATGCTTGTGGATTTTCTTTTGAGAGTTTCAAGTGATATCTTATTTAATTAAATATATTGTATCATAAAGAAATTTTTAAATGGAGATGTCAGTATATTATGCAATGAATTAAGTTTATATCTAAAGAATGGAAAGGTCAAAATGATTGATGCAAATGAATAAACCATAAGTATTCTATTTATTTTTAATGACATTAGATGAAATCTTGCTTTATTATGTTAAAAAAGGAGAATCATAATGTATTGATACTTTTATCTCTAAAATTGAATATTCAAAAATTAATACTGAAGAACTGATTCAACTCTGTCTTCTAAATAAACTTACTACAAGTTTGAGTTATGTATGCACAAGATCTGGGGATTTCTTGACTCCTTTGGCTAAACTATGGGGAATCATTTAATAAGACATAAAAAAGAAGGATCCATAATTGGTCATAGAGTAAGGAAAAAGCATCATTTTATATTTGGAATATACATTGCATATTGAGGAATTAATAAAAGAGAAATCTGATCAGATATCTCTATGGTTGTTTGAAACTCAAACATTGTTTTTATTAATGAGTATAGATTTTGCTGGTTGTGTCTAGTTGTGTTACAAATTTTTTATAGCACCATATGACTAATTTTTAGATAAGGAACGATTAAAGAAATATTATGTTAACATGACGTAAGCTTTTTAAAAATTGAAAACGATAAAAGATTAGACTGATTTAAAATTTCAATTGACCTAATTATAAATAAAGACACTACCTGATGCAATCGGATGGGAAAAGATGATTAATCAAGTTGGCAGATCTATTCAAGCAAACATTTTGAGTAAAGGATACACAGAATAACTATAAAATAAATAATTAACTGAATTATTCTTAGATTTAGTCAGTGAACATCGACATTTGCTATTTTTACCACTATAATGTTTACCTCTACCTAATATATTACATAATGATGAACCAACTCTTAAATATTGTTTAATTTATGCATACAATCAATTTATAATCAATCTCTTCAAGAAATATCCAATGGTTGATAAAGAGGATATTTTAAATTCGATGGCATCAGATGGATAGTTTGACTGGGTTAAAATGTATTTAAATGAAGAACTTAAAAATTACAGTAAAACTTTGGATTTGAGAATCAAAATTAAGAATCAATTACAATATTTTAACCTCACAGTCAAATTTGAAATTTTCACTTGGATTTCCAAAGTTTTATAAAAAGATCCTCCGATTCCTCAACTAGATTCTTTTCGAGATAGAATACTGCATCATATAGGATCTCTAGTGTCTTATAGTGCTATTCACACAAGGTCATTGATTTCAAAATATTTCTAGGCAAATGATATTAGTATTCTGAATAAAATGGGTGAATTACCAAAGTTGCAATTAGAATATCTAGAATAAATAATGTAGGCTGATAGAAAATAGTATTAATCCAATACAGAATTTTTGAAGTTATACATAAAGTTGCTTTGCTAAATAAAACCAGAGAAAGTTTTAAAGGAACTCCAAGAATAGGAATATCCTTTAGATGACATAATCATAGTATTAAAATAATATCCTGTGCCTGATGCTTTGGTATATTTACATGAAAGATCAGGAGCAATAACAGAAGCAATCTGTGTAAAACTAGACGATTTTATTTAGAAAATACAACAGAAAGCGTTTTAAAGTAAAGTATGTATTTAATTTGAATGATTTAGAGTGAATTTTATTGTTATTTTTTGGAAATTTGCAATATTTGCTTTAGGAATAACAAATAAGATGAATTGGATGAATCCTGGGATATGGTGACTTAATGCATCTTGGAACTGTCACAAAATAGATATACTCCATAACCATACCCTTCTTATTTGGAGGAATATATTCCATTATTGTTAAAGAAGTGGGCAGCATGCAGTCATTTGGATGCCTTTCTTGATAAAATTACTACTAAATACATGAGATTAAGTTCGTCTAAACTTAAAATGACTTTCTAATCTATGTATACTCATTTCAATTTCTCTACTACTGTTTATACCAAATTGGTAGATATCAATTTTATTAAATGCATTAAAAATATGAGAAACTTAGTTCACTTATCACTTTAAGGAAAGGGTTTCTTACCTGGTTGCTATTAATGTCATCATTATTATGAGTATCATTTACAATTGGAATCAATCGTTCTTCTAGCTTGTGGTCACACCTACCATTATAATTGTCTGATTTTGGATGAGAAGGCACATTATCATTGTCCAGTTTGTTTGAATAATCCAAGGATTGCCATGGTTCATTTCCTTTACCAATTGAAATCCAAAAAATATTTACTTAAGACTGAAAATTAACAGAAATAATAGACTTAACAGAATTAAAACCCTGTGGTTGTGAATATCATTAAATAAGGATAAAAAAAGCAATAGGAGATTGATGAGAGTCTAAAGTTTATTCAACATGAGAGTAAGGAAGAAATTAGCAAAATGAAATAATTCGAAAAATTAAAAAAATTTGAATAATAAAAATTGGGTAGAATGAACAGAGCTTGGTAAGGAGTTATGACTTATTGAAATAATGATATAAGTAATTTAAATATGAATTTAGATATTTAAATGTATTGAATGTTAGTTATATAATAAATAATGAATTTCATGAATTAAACTTTTAGCAGAATCAGGCCTAAAACAACAGATTCTAAGATTAGAAATTCCTCCAATCATTAATTGATCTCTCAATTGTTTCAACAAATCAACTCTTATTATGAGTAAGAGGAGAAACCAAGACCTAAAACTTAATCTAGATAAAGAAAAATCATTCCTTTGAATTATTCACAGTCTGATACTTATGACCCTACAGACAATTTAATCGATCGATTGTGTCCTACTATATAACAAGATGCGAAATTCATTTTTATCAAAACAAGGGAAAGAGCCTTGCGTTAACCATCTTCAGGTTCAAGAAGAAAAAAAATGATTGAGGAACCTAAATTTCAACTTAATCCAATAAAGAAAACCACCATAATTTAAGAAATCAGTGAATAGACTGCTCCGCCTAAAAAGACCATTGAATAAAAGACTGAACATTCATTTTATCTTGTCAAGTAGTTGCATATTAATATTTAGTTCTATTAATATGCTCTAAACAATGAAAAAAGATAAAATGAAATTATTTAATTGCAGTTTTAATTGACTTTTTATTTTGCTATTAAATATACGTGTTAAATTTTAATGAGCCATCCTTCAACCCTTCTTGAATATCAACCAGCCAAATAACCCAATCCCAACATAATAAAATTGCTCACTCAACATCAAGACTTGTTTCTCATTCAGAATTAACCCCCTTCTACCTTAGGAGCTCCATACCCTTTAAAATTGGATGCCAAGGAAATGCTCATAGAAGTTCAACCAGATCAAAAATTCACTCATCCAAAATACTTCTAAAAAGATAACAAAGTTCAAAAAATTACAAAATAACCTTCATAGCCTGCCTCTACTATCTTTGTGGAAAGTGGGCTTTGTGATCCAAATAAGAAAGCTTGGTATTACTTGGACGAAGCCTAAAAGTCACAAGGACCTTTCACCTCAGCTGAAATTGATTAATTGATCACTAAAGGCACTATCAACATGCAAACTAAAGTTGCTTTGGAAACATTAGATAAATTGGTTAGAGTTGAAAAGATTATTTAAGCAGTAAATAAAAAAAAAGAAGCTGATTAAAAATTAAAAGAAGCATAAAAATAAAAATCAGAAGAACAAAATCAATAAAAATCACTTGATTCACCTACTAAAATCGAAAAATAAGAAGAACTCAAACTTCAATAGATTAAATAAAAAGAAGAACAAGGAATCGATTTCGAAATAGACTATTCAAAGATCAAATAGAATATTCAAATAGGATAATGGGCTAAGCCATTAGTTGCACAACCTATTTAAGTCAAAGTTACTAAGGCTTTTACAAATAATCCATAATAATCAAAGCAATAATAAAAATAAACTAATAAGCCTACTGAAAGAAAGCGAAGTGACAATAAGAGCATGCACGTGGAAGGAAATAAAGGAAATTTATACTAAAAAAAAGGATATGAAAGGTAATTTAAATTTTAAACTTATTAGATAAGAAGAAGTCATTTTGGAGGCTAAACCAAAGGAAGAGTCAGATGCCACTATAAATTAAGAAGTTTAAGATTATTTAAAGAAATTGGATTCTAAAAAACCAGAAAAGGCAAAAGAAGAAACCTAGTAATAACCAGAAAAACAACCTCCATAATAATAAACTTAAGTTCCAAAAACATAGAAATTGAAAACTGAACCTCCTAAATAAGAATAGAAATTACAAACTAAATAATAAGTTGAGAAAGTAGATAGTGCTGATGAAGAGTGGGAAATTGTTGGAGCAAAGAAAAATACATAAACTAAAAAGGATTAATAATAAAAATAAACAACTAAAGTAGAATAGTAGACAACCTAATTAAAAAAATAGGAATAATAATAACAATAATAATAATAATAATAAAAATAAGAATTAAAATAAGAATAAAAATAAGAGTAATAGTAATAGTAAGATGAAGAAGATGATGATGAAGATGAGGATGGATGGTAAACTGTTGGTGCATCAAATAAAGATAAAAAAAAGCCAGTCAATAAAAAGATCTAATAAAAAAATTCACATATTCCTGGATTTGCTGTTGAAATCAAAACAGATTCAATCACAATATCTTCTGGTTCGGCCAAGAAACCACCCCCTTAAAAATAAAAAAAACCTGAGCCAGTTTAATAATAGCAACCATAATAATCGCAACCTTAAAATTAACCATAAAATAATTAAAATGATGATGATGACGAGGGTTGGATTGAAGTAGAAGTAGGCCAAGCACCAAAAAAGGTTACCTAATCTAAAAAAGGAAAATGATACCTTTAGTATAATATGTTAAATAATAATAGTAAATATAATTTAGATTTATTGATATAGTAAATCTGTATATATTTTCTTTTTATTATAATAATTAATAATTAGAATAACCTTTTTCCAGTGAACTGATTTCATCATTAGAAATATGTTGTTTTAGTACTAATAATGGACTAAATTATTATACATCTTGTAAAATTTGAGTTTGATTTTCAAAGATCATCCATTTATAAATGAATTTCCTTTTCTATGTTCCAATAGGAATGGGAATTTTTATAGAAATTTTTTGTAAAGAAAAAGAATCTTCGAATAATTAAATTATTAATTCATTAGAATATGATAAAAAGTTATCAACTCATATTTGCATACATACGCAATCGGTTGAGAGTCTAATTTAGATTTCATAATAATCTCGAAAAATAATTATATTAGTTGAGCAATGGTATATCAGAATGATAAATCTTGAGTTTCTTAACTCTTATTTATCGATTTGATTTATCTGACTTTTATACAAACGAAGTCTGTTGGCTCTTTGGGAAAAATACAGTCTATTTATTAGAGAAGTGCTTCTTAATGATTTATTCCACTGGTGATGAATCAGTGTATTCTTAATTTTATTTTATTTTATTTATGTAAAATGGATTCTCATTCATATGCATGGTCCTTTCAGTGTTATACCTTTCCGTTTTGATTTGGTAAACCCGTTTTTATAATTATTAATTTTTTATTTTAACCTAAGGGACTCTTATTGGCTGTAATGGAACAATCAATTATTTCTTTTCTTTCAATTTAAACCATGGCCCTAATTCATCGAAGTTATGACCTTGGAAGTCTAATATGAATTAATTAGAAACCTTCTTATTCATCAAAAAGCATTGATGTTTACAAAGCTAAACTACACTTGTTCATTAATTGTTTTATAAACTTGAAATTTATTAAAAAATAAAATTTACTCATTTTCTTGAAAATGAGATCAAATAGAGCTTGGTAAATTCTAAAAACCGTAGAACTTAATGTGAAATTACGACCTTGTTTCTATATTAAATGAATAATATTATACTTATAATATATATTAAGAACTCGGTTAAATATAGTAAAGGACAAAATATAAAGATGCTAAAATCACTTTATTTAATTTTTTATTATTATTCAAATAAGAAATATTCTTTGATCTAATAATTACTCTTAAATTTCCTAGATATTTAATCAAGAATTTCAAAATCTTTATTAAATCTAAAAATATTAAGAATTTAATAAAGCTTTTGAAAATTAGATACAATACTTTAATCGAATAGAGTAAAAGTAATTAACAATTTATTATTTCAGAAGATTAATATGAAAATTTCTTTCAAAAATTTTAGCATGAAGATTGCAAAATCAAAGTTTTTTTTCCATTGAGTAAAATATTTAGTAATTCAAACAATCTTATATCGCCATCTAATTTTTATGTTTTAATAACACCAATCAGAATATATAACTATGGGTCTTATATTTCTTTATTATAAAATGAAATAATTACTTTGATTCTTTTGTTCAGAAAATATAAGATGAATTTATTCTCTCAATTCTTTCATTGTCATAAAACAAGACAATTGTGAGAGGTCAAACTTAAATTCAAATTCAGTATCATTATGCAAAACAATAATATCAATCAAAAAAACTGATTCCTAAATAATAAAGGAATTATACTAATTATGCCTTCGTAAATTTGGATAATGCTTTCCAAACTCTAACTTACAAATCATTCATTTTCAAATACTGCGAAGGACTAAAAGTTTGGTTAATAAATTACTCATGAATGGATTTGATTTAACTGACAGAGATTGACACATCATTAGATTCAAAAGTAACAAATGAATTTCTCCTTTATTATCTAGGACTTTAATTATTATCTCCTTTTGAGGAAGTGGAGGTTTTACGAAATGATGAAATATCAATAATTCTGCCCAATTAACTTGATTCAAAACTTGTGGTTCTTTCAACATCCGATGTCTCTGATTCCAAATGAGTGTGATTATGATTCATAGACACTTTTTTTAATATTGGTTAGCCAGACATTTTCTTCATATATGAAATATTAAATTTAATATATATAAATTCAATTACAATAATTTGATGATTACATTTACGTAATTAATTAATTTAATATTTTTAGTTTAGAAAGTATCTAATTTTCTATGTATGATTCCAGTTAATAAGGAGCTAAATTTATTCATTATCGTAATCTTATGGAATTACAAAATTATCATTTCCACTCTAATAGATTTAAAGCTAAGTAATCCTAAACTAAAAGTGAGTGCAGATATTAAAATGATATACTATTTTGTTGACATATCTTAAATATTCAAGAAATATTTACGAAGAATGAAATGTAAATATATTCACTTTTGTCAAAAATTTATATATTGGTAATTATCAAGTAAGATTAATTTCTAAATAAATTGAAACATAAATTACAACTCTGTCTCAAATAATTGATTAAATTGATTTCCAATCTTAAAGCACACAATACTTCTTAAATCTAATATACATTGAGTTTTAACATTTATTTAATTACATTTCAAGAAATTATAGTTACTACATACTTATTTTCTAAAAGAATTTTGAATAACTCATCATAATTTAAGATTGTTTTATGATTAATTATTCGATAACTAATAAAAATAGTAATATAATTAATGAGTAAATCATAACCAATATTTATATATGGGATTACAATCAAAGATGATAGGGGAAAGTTGAAGAACTGTTAATTATGCGGAGCAAAATTCTCAATGTCAGTTAAAGAACATTAATGTAAGAGGTAATTAATATTTGTTGATCCATAGATGCAAAAGAGCAGTTTGTGATAAGTGTGCTCCAAATAAAGCTCAAGTTTAGAAGGCAGACGGCCTATCTAAGAAATCTCATCGTCTATGTAATTTTTGTAAAGACGTAATATCTATATTTCAATATTTAGGAAAGTGACTCACTAAAAAGATTCTTGGAACAATACAAAATAAGCTTTAACAAAGACTCATTCTCTCAATAATGGTTATAATCATTCGGAACTGATATTGCAAAAGCCAAAAACGTAATAATTTGAGACTTAACTAAATTTTAGGATTTCTTGAATGCATTAGATGATGCAAAGCTATCTAAAGATACAAATGCTTATGATATCTTCAAAGCTAAGTTAGAAGTAGTGATAAATGACATTGATGGATTTGTGAACTATTCCATCAAAGATTTTATGGTAGCTGCTTTGAAAAATGTGGAGTCATTTCGCCAAAAAGAAGTAGTCAAAACATCCATTTTGAGGGTTGCTGGCACACTTCTATTATTGTATCCTCAAATTGGATATTCACATGAAGTAGTACTCATTACCTATTTTCTCCTTTGTTTTGCATCTGAAGCTTCTGCATATATACTCTTAACTGCTATATATGCCCATATCCTCCCATCTCAATTGTATCCCAAGACTAACACTAAATATGATCTCGTTAATGAAAATGCCATTGTGGTTGGCATACTGAGAGATGCCCTTCAAGTCGATTCAAATGACATGAGTGTGATTAAGAGTTTCCTCTCATAGAAGCTCAGATGCTACTTAGTTACGTTGAGTATTAATCTCTTTTTATTTGAAACTACCTTTTTCATTATAAGTTCTGTATTAATGTCTGGTTCAAATGGTTATATGGATTTACTGGCTCAGATGGCTGTTTTATTTTAATTATCAAATCAGGAGATGCAGAAAAACAAATTCAATCATGAAGAAACAGAATTGTTCATGCTCAGATCACTTAGAACTAATCAATTAAGTGTACTTTACAAATAAACTCAAAATTGTGATTTTGAAAGTTACAAGAAAGTTTATATCACAACTAGATCAGATTCAATCAAAGTGGATAATTTGAATTTGAGTGCTCGTTAATCAATGATAAAACCTGATATGTAGAAAGTAAGTGAAATTAATTAGAAACTCTAAGAACAAGTTGATAGAAGGGATTTAGAAAATAAAAAGTTGAATGAGGAGATCATTTAATTAAGAGATAAAGTCAAATAATTACAAAAGGAGAATTCTATACTTCTAAGTTAATAATAAAACAATGATTCTGAAATGTATAAAATTAAGTTGCATGAAATGAGAATTGACAATTCAGACTTGAAATCATAAATTGAATAACTGAAAAATGAAATCTCTAAGTATAAGCTATAAATTGAGGATGATACAAAATAGAAAATAACAAAACAAAAAACTGAAACCATGGATAGTGATTATGAAAATGATTTGTAAGAGATATCTCAATTCAAATTAAAATATGAACAATAAATCAGAAATCTCAAAAAATAAGCTGATGAGAAGAAATAGTAAAATCAACCTAATCAAATTTAAATTGATGAAATTAAAGAGAATTACGAAAATAAAATTAAATTACTTTAAAAATAAGTAATCTAATTATAATCGTAAGATAATACTGAAGAAATAAGAGATTTGAAAATCCAAAACCAACAATTACAAAAAAAATTAGAAAAAATGAAAGATGAAAAGAATAAAAGTGAATTAATATTATAAAAAAATGATGAGATAGAATTATTAACTGAACTGAATGAAGAATTGACTAAGGAAAATTAACGATTAGCAAAACAACTCCGAGATTTAAAATCGCAGAGTGGTGCTTCAAGTGCCTAATAGATAAAAGTATTGGAAGAGTAAAATAAATTATTAGAGTTGAAATTGGAATAATATCATTTATTGATATAAGAGTTGGTTAACATAATTGGTAAGGTAAAGTATGAAAAATAGAAGTAATTGGAATTCTCGGATATGAAGTTTAAGCAAAAGGAAGATTTAGAAGATGTCAAAATGGTTGCTGAGATAAGAACAGTCTAAACTCAATTATTGAAGGGAATGCTGAAAGAAAATCAAGCTTAGTTAAGTGATTTGATGTCTAATATAACGCAAATGCGTCAGGTTCTCGAAAAATCAAAATCATTAAAACTTTGAAATATATATAACAAATAATAAATATAAAACATTGTTTATAATGAAGACACTATTAAATAATAAGAAATAACTAGGATAATAGGAAACTTAGACCAAATAATTGTAGAAACATGAATCAGCGACAACCGTTAATCTAGTCTACCCCTAGTTGAAACAACAAAATAGAATAACATCTGCATATTATTCAGCGAAGTTGATAAAAGGTAGCATCACCTTTCCATATTCTTAGGTCTTCCATTAAGTGCACAACCAATTGCAAGACCTATAAAAAAGGTTCCACAGTTGCAATATCCTTTTTTTCAAGAACCCCCACAATTTTAAATGCAATCAATTCATGATGAGGATGTATAACAATCAAAGCAAACTCAAGAACCTGAATTTGAAATTAGAGCCACAACAGCTCCAGAGGGGGCTTAAAGAAAGCCAAAACTTGTTTAAGATTTCAGATAATTGATTTAACAAGTGCCATAAGTAATTAAGATGGAACCGACAGCAGGACAATTTGTCATTTAAAATAGATTTCCTGAATATATTGTAAGATATGGAAAATTAAATATATTAGAATGATTTTGATGAATTTACGGTGAATCCGCATGTTCATAAACATATGGAAAGATTAAAATCATCGAATAGATTAGTGCAGTATCAATAGTTGCCTCGTAATCAATCTTCTAAATTGGAGAGACAAAGAGAACTAATTGAGAAAACAATATCAAATAGACCAGTTCAATCACAATAAATAAAGAAAAGAAAGTTATTACCCGACAATAGACCTAAGACAACAAACTATAAAAGAGAAAATCCTTTGGGTGATTGTTGGAAAGACTTGGCTTAAAAGGTTGTGATCTAGGCAAATGAAGCAAATAAACCTAGGGAAGAATCACTTCATGAATAAGAGAAATCATTGACTCATTTGGATTTAGAATCAAACGTATTGACATAGAAAGAGAAAGAATACATAAAGAAGAAAAGAAAACAATTTTTAGATGATTTGAGACCATATTTGGAGATGAAGCAAGCTTAGGCAGAAAAAAAGAGAGCAATGGCAAAAAGAGAGTTATTATTGGACAAATTTGACTAGCATAATTCATTATTAAGTGAGTTAGAGGATGATGGTGATTTAGCAAAAGAAGAAAGCTTTGAAATGTTAGATGATGAGATCTAAATATTTAACAAACCTTTAGTTGAATAATAAAACTTTTTTGCTAAAGTGGATCCAATAAATAGATCATTTGAATAGCAATTGAAGGAAACTCAATAAAAGTTTGAATAAATGGTCAAAGAGGATAACAAATTATATGAAGATGCTCAGAAAAATAAGATAGATAAGCCAGCACCATTTTTAAAGGTTGGAGATCATTTCTCATTAGATGAAATCAATTTAGTATTAAGAGAACTAAAGAAATCAGTAGATGAAAGGAATTATGAATGTAAATTATATATGTATAATTTAAGTATTGGATGGTATTTGCAAAAACTTAAAATTCTTTTGGTAGTTCAGTAAATAAACAAGAATTCTATTATTAAAATTGAGTTCTTTAGTATTTTACAAATGTGGTGAATATATCTTTTATGAAGGCGATGTTGGAGAATAAATGTATATAATTCTTAATGGGGGTTGCCACGTAAGAATTAAGAACCCACATGTGGCTGATTGTAATCCAATTGTGAGTACTCTTTATACAGGATAACAATTTGGTGAATTGGCCTTGATTGATCCAAACACTAAAATTAATAGACCAGATCAAAACTAGTTGCATTCTAATAGCAAATACACATTAAATATGATAAGAGGTGAGATGTAGAGATAAGAATAACAGAAGGAAAAGGCTAAGAATTGGTGGAAGAAGGATTACAATGAGGAAGAGAAACAAGAATAAGTTAAAATCTAACCGAAGAGAAGTGCTTCAATTGAATGTGCTGTTGATACTTATTTATTGGCCATCTCCAGAGATTACTTCAAAAGCATTATCCTGAATGTCATTACTTCAGAACTTGAAGATAAATTAAAGACATTATTAACCATGCCTTGTTTTGATGTATTATTGCCACTCATTATACTAGTTCCTATCTTAAATGGAATTGATACCTATAGCAAATTTATTGGAAAGTGAGACCTATAGATTAGGCCAAGTGATTTTGAAGGAAGGTGAACCATAGAAATACTTTTACATTGTTGCAAGTGGGAGATGCAAGTGTGTGAAGGAGGAGGTGTTCATTAGAGATTTGAAAGTGATGAGAGCGGATGATCCAAATAAGAAGAAGCCATTGAAATGTGGTTTAATAGATTGTAATAAAATATCAATATTAGAGACGCTTAAATTAGGGAGGACACGAAAATGAGAGTGAAGAATACATCCTTAGATTTAGAGAATGTGCCTGGATTAGGGATACCCCCAATCTTTTTAATATTAGGAAATATATAAAAAATAAAGAGTATATGGCATTCAAATACCATTTTCTTTATAAAGAATTTGTAAGAGGAGACTTCTTTATGGGGAGAGTGCTATTGAATGAATATAAATTATTTGATGAGGACATAATGGAAATGAAATATGATCTATCGGAAAGAAGTAGATTGACAGTAATTAGTGATGCAGCTAAGACTGAGGTGTACAAATTGGATAAGGGACTATTTCATTTGGTTAGCCAACCTTTGAAACAACATTTGATTGATGGAATTAAGAGAAAACCTGAATTCGATCATATTTTTGATTCTGAGGAGGCAAAGAAAGTTAAGAAATGGGATGCCTATAAGATGAATCTATTTAAAGCTGTGATGGACTAAAAGGAATTGAAAAATTGATTTTTTTTTTAATTAATTCATTATTACGATGAAATCTGGATTATGGGACAATATGAGAAAGATGGTCACTCTCATTGATGATCTAAGAGATTGTGGTGTTTAAGATTACATTAAATTGCCAAGAATATGTGTTGTGGGAATGTAGAGTGCAGGAAAGAGTAGTTTATTGGAAAATATTTGTGGATTGGATTTCTTACCTAGGGGTGATGTAATCGATTAATTGCTATTCAAAAAAGGGTGTTGTAACTCGTAGACCGTTGGAATTACGTCTTGTCCATATTCAAGAAAGATTATAACCTTGGGCAATCTTCAAGGAAGTACCAGAAAAGAAGTTTACAGATTTCACTAAAGTTCGTGAGGAAATCGATAGATTAACTGATGCTAAGGCTGGATAGAAGAAGAGTAAAGTAATTGTTTGAGCATAGACATCTTACCTGATCCTATCGAATTGACAATTTGGTCA